>PVJN01005153.1:0-64975 GCA_004026805.1 Lasiurus borealis | reverse complement strand
ACAAGTGGTAATGTGAAGGACCAAGGTCTGGTGAATACAGCAGGTGGGTTAATACTTCCCAGGCAAGATCTTTTAATGTGTCTTTAACTAGTTTTGAAGTGTGTGTTGGTGCATCATCATGCAGCAAAATTACTTTGCTGTGTCATCTGGAACATTCTGGTTATTTCATAATCAAAGCATGGTTCAAATTGATTATTCGTTGTCAGTAGTGATCAGTATTAACAGTTTCACCTGGTTTTAGAAGTTCATAATACACCATACCTTCCTGATCCCACCAAATACAGAGCATTGTCTTCTCTTCTTTTTTTTAAGTATATTTTTATTGATGTTTTACAGAGAGGAAGGCAGAGGGATAGACAGTCAGAAACATCAATGGGAGAGAAACATTGATCAGCTGCCTCCTGCACACCTCCTACTGGGGATGTGCCCGCAAACAAGGTACATGCCCTTGACCGGAATTGAACCTGGCACCTCTCAGTCTGCAGGCCGGCTGGGAACCTCTTTCCACGTCCCCCATGGTTCAGGGTTCCCGGTTCAGGGTTCAGGTTCTGAAGGAGGCCACACGCAAATGAAGAGAGGGACTAGAGAACATTAATTTGGCGATATTGGGGGGCCAGGTGGGAGCCTACCTCTAGTGCAGTGGTTCTCAACCTTCCTAATGCCGCGACCCTTTAAGACAGCTCTTCATGTGGTGGTGACCCCCAACCATAAAATTATTTCCGTTGCTACTTCATAACTGTAATTTTGCTACTGTTATGAACTGTAATGTAAATATCTGATATGTAGGATGTATTTTCATTGTTGCAAATTGAACATAATTAAAGCATAGTGATTAATCACAAAAACAATATGTAATTATATATTGTGAAATAGTTATGTCTAATTACAAATAAATGAAATTGTGTCTTGAATCGTGGTGTAGCATGGGTAACAGTCTTAATATGACAACAGTAAACTACATTGCTACAATGTGTGTTGGTTCCTAAGACCATGGGAAATAGGTGTTTTCCAATAGTCTTAGGCAACCCCTGTGAAAGGGTCGTTCGACCCCCAAAGGGGTCATGACCCACAGGTTGAGAACTGCTGCTCTACTGGAAAGGACTACCACTTGCTCTGGCCTTTTTCTCCCTTTTATTAAGACTTGGGGACATACCCATAGCCTTTAGGCAGGAAATTACAATAACAGAAATTAATATGAAACAAACAGGTAGAGGCTGCTTCAGCTAATTATGTTTCAACAAAACAGTGAGTGATTAGCTCTGATCTTTCAGAGCAATTAAGGTTGACCAGCCTTCTGGTCTCCTGTTCATAGTGAGACAATGTTTGGTTTCTGGCATCGCACTATCCACTGAGCCATACCAGCTAGGGTGCATTGTCTTCTTTCCAAAGTGATTTGGCCTTGCAGTCGATGTTGATGGTTGACTTGGGTCAACCTATGATTTTGTGCATTTGGGATTCTCAAAATCACTTTTCATTGCCAGTCACAATTCGATGCAAAAAAGATTTTCTTTTGTGCCATTGAAGCAACATTTTACTAATGACTTTTTGGTTTTCCCTTTGTCTTTCGTTCAGTTGATGTGGCACCCATTTTTTAAATCTTTCCTATTGCTTGTAAACAATCAGAAATTGTTTGCTGAGCTGTATTTAATCTTTCTGCAAGTTGTTTTTGAGTTTGACATGCATCTTCATCCAATAATGCTTATAATTGTTGATCTTCAAACTTTTTCGGTTGACCAGGATGTTCTTTGTCGTTCATATCAAAATCATCAGTTTTAAAGTGTTTAAAAGGGATGGGGGATGGAATCAATTGGGGGAAAAGGAGACATATGTAAAACTTTAGACAATAAAAATAAATAAATACAAATAAGTAAAATAAAGTGTTTAAACCAGTGTTCACAAGTATCTTGAGATGGAGCATGTTCACCATAAGCTACCTGAAGTATTCAGCAGCACTTTTCTTCAAAATAAAGTAATGAATTAAAACTTCCCGCAAACGCTCTGTTTTTGGCATGAAATTTGACATTTTGAAACAAAACAAAACATATTTTATTGATTTTTTTACAGAGAAAAAAGGAAGAAGGATAGAGTTAGAAACATCGATGAGAGACATCAATCAGTTGCCTCCTGCACGCCTCCTACTGGAGATGTGCCCACAACCAAGGTACATGCCCTTGACCAGAACCGAACCTGGGACCTTTCAGTCTATAGGCTGACGCTCTATCCACTGAGCCAAACTGGTTAGGGCTCGGCTCGACATCTTTAAATATAAAAATATCTATGATGTTAAGACCTTCAGCAAATTTGGTATATGACGTTTTGAAGCTTGTTGTCAATACAACAAAATAGCATACATATCAAATCGCATATATATCATCATATGTGTAATTTCATCTTTTGAAAAAAATTCCACATTATTAACCAATACACCTTGTAAATATTCAGTTACATCTGCTGTGAGAAAAGTTATAAGTGCCATGAGAGGGAATAATAGGATTTTTTATATACTTTGTGGGCTAAACATCACACATCTGTGAACCTCTAGTTTGTAACATTGTCTTGAAAGGACACAGCAGTATACTAGTCGGTATAGGAGAATTCTGAGTCAAAGAGCAGATAAACTCTATTCTGATTGTCCATCCCCCACTCCCTCCAGTTCCCCCAAAAGTTGCCAAATAGCTCTCTGCTGGTAAAGTTTCTTTTTTGCTTTCATTAAAAAGAAAAAGAAAAAAAAAATAGCAAGCAGTCAAGTTCCATCTACTGGAACTTTACAAGAGGAAGACAAAAGAGATTTGTCCATGGTTAGCCTCATGACCATAGGGGTCCATGTTTCCTTAGAGGTATGGTGACCAGCCTTCTACTCTTTTTTCTTTTTTAAGGTAACATCCCCCTCCCCCCACCTCTTTCTGTTTCCATTTAGTTAGCTATTATTGAGGTATAATTGACATATAACATTATATTTCAACTATACAGTGTAATGATTTCCTATTATATATTGCAAAACGATTACCACAGTAAGTCTTAATTAACATCTGTCACCACACATAGTTTATATAATTTTTTAAATGTTTTTATTTAATTTATTGGGGTGACATTGGTTAATAAGATTATATAGGTTTCAGGTGTACAATTCTATAATACATTATCTGTCCATTGTATTTGTATGTTCAATTGTAAGTAAAATAAAGTGATCCCAAGTCAAGTCTCCTTCCATCAGCATTATCCCCCCTATACCTTCTTCTACCTCCCCCACACCTCTTTCCCTCTGGTGATTACAGTGCTGTGCTATTGTCTGTGTCTATGAGTTTTTGTTTGTTCTTTGCTTAATCCTTTTACCTTTTTCATTCAACTCCCCAACTCTCCTCCCGTCTGACAGCTGTCCGTCTGTTCTCTATATGAGTCTGTTTCTACTAGTATATTTACTTATTTTTTCCTACTGTCCAACCTGCTTCACTGTCTTCAGCCTATGGGCAGAGACCTGGCAATAGTTCCAGGCCATGGTTTGCTTTGGCACGAGGTACTGTGAGAGACTCAGGAGGATGGGCCTGCCATAAATCCAAACTCGTACATGTGTTTCTATTTTGTTTTTTAGTTTATTTTGTTCATTAGATTCCACATATGAGTGAAATCATATGGTACAGTGGTACCTCGAGATACAACTTTAATTCATTCCGTAGCCTTGAGGTGTGGGAGACTATGAGACACTTGAGTTGCAGTAAACTGGTGGGTCGTGTGCAGCTGGCCGATCCGCACGATTACTCCTATCTCAAATGTTGCTCGTACTTCAAAGCAAAAATCGCTCGCTTGATGGCTCGTATCTCAAAAATCTTGTATGTTAGGGCACTCGTATCTCGAGGTACCACTGTACTTGTCTTTCTCTGATTGGCTTATTTCACTTAGCATGATACTCTCCAGGTCCATCCATGCTGTCACAAAAGGTAAGATTTACTGTCTTAGCAACTTCCAAATATGCAGTACAATATTATTAACTAGTCGCTATGCTGCGTTGTACATCCCCATGACTATAGATTTGCCTATTCTGGGCATTGCATATAAACAGAATTATGCAATATGTGGCATTTTGGGACTAGCTTCTTTTGCTTTACATAGTATTTCAGGATTCATCCATGTTGAATCATATATCAATACTTTATTCCTTTTTATGGTGAAATAATATTTTGTTGTATGAATATGCCACATTTTATTTGTCCATTCGTCAGTTGATGGACATTTAGGTTGCTTCCACTTTTGACTTTTGTGAATAAACTGCTATAAACATTTACAGATGTCCCTCATTTCCCCCACCCTTGGTCCCTCTCCGATCAGCCCCTGTCCCCTCCCCCAGGCCTTCATCACACTACTGTGTGAAATTTTTATTTCTCAGTAGAATTGCTGAGTCATGTGGTAACACTATATTTAACCTATTGAGGAACTCCCAGGATGTTTTCCAAAGCTGCTTCACTATTTTACATTTCTCCCCATGCCTTCCACTCTTAATACTTAAGATGAATGACAGTGAAGACAACCAGTTATAACTTTCCCTTTCTCAGTAGAGGTCCTGAGAGGTGTATGTCCTCTTTTTAAAAATAGAAATATTGCAAAGTAATAAGGATACGAACGTTTTCATGACAGTATAAAAGCTTTGTTGAGCAGCTTTTTATTGTGTTCCCTCCCTTTTCATAAACTAAGTTATTTCTTGAGAATGGAATGGTACCATGTTCTTTTAATTACAGCCTATCGAGTACATCTTTTTCCCAGATGAAGGAAAGAATGTCATATGGCAAATGACTTAAGAATCTTATCTTGTCCAAGGGTCTCTGGCACATGTGAATAATCCAAGCCCTGCTCCCACAGAGATTCATGTGTTTTTTTTATTTTTTGGGTTTTTAAAATTACATTGGATTTTAAAGTAAATCCCAGACATCATGTCATTTTAACTATAAATAATTCAGTATGCTTCTCTAACAGATAAGAACTTTTAAAAATGTGACCATCATGTTACTATGCCACATCCAGTTCCTTAATGTCTTCTTATTTTAAGCACATTTTGACATGGGAACTTTTTTTTTTTAAGTTGATTTAAGAAAATATTCATGAATTTTATTCACCACAGCTATATTTAGATGAGCACAGATTTGCAATGAAATCTTGATTATGGGCAAACAGTTAAATGATGGAAATATATATAGTTCTTTTAGAGGGTTAGTGTTGAGGCATTAGAAATTATGCTATGACAAATAGGTCCAGAGACATGGAATAGACTGACAGATCTCAGAGGGGAGGGGAGGGTTTGGGAGGATCGAAGAGATTAACCAAAGAACTTGTTTACGTATATGCATAGCCCTTAGACACAGACAGTAGTGTGATGGAGACCTGGGGGAGAGGGCAGGGGCTGGGTGGAGAGAGATCAAAGGTGGAGGGAATGGGGGACATCTGTAATACTGTCAACAATAAAAACATTACAATGTGAAATATTCTTAATAACCCAAGGAAAAGATAATGCTAACATGTTAAATGAAAAAAGGCACAATACACAAATACGAATATATAAAAAGTATTAATATGCCCTAGCCAGATTGGTTCAGTGGATAGAGCATTGGCCTGTGAACTTAAGAGTCCCTGGTTCGATTTTGGTCAAGGGCATGCACCTTGGTTGCGGGCACATCTCCAGTAGAAGGTGTGCAAGAGACAGCTGAATAGATGTTTCTCTCATTGATGTTTCTAACTCTCTATTCCTCTCCATTCCTCTCTGTAAAAAATCAATAATATATATATATATATATTAAAAAGTATTAATATGATAGATATTTCATTTACACACATGCATGTATACATAGATGTATTCATACATACTAAAAGAATTGACTGAAATGAAGACACCTGTGCTAACATTTTAATAGTTCTTAATTCAGCTGATTATTATATTTTTAACTAAGTAAAGTTCATACTTCATTAAGATTTCCTTAGTTTTTACCTATTGCCCTTTTTCTCTTCCTGGAACCTACCCAGCATCTCACATTACATTTCACTGTCACTTCTTGTTAAGCTCCTCTTGGCAGTTTCTCAGACTTACTTTATTTTTGATGATCTTGACAGTTTCTTTTAATTTGTCAGTTACAGTTCAGAGTCAATATTATTTTATAGCATAGTAGTAGTTAGACATTTTTGTAGTTTACAAAGGGATCCGATAAATCTAGTACCCACCTGGCACCATACATAGTTACAATACTAGTGGCCCGGTGCACAAATTTATGCACCAGTGGGGTCCCTCAGCCTGGCTTGTGGGATCGGGCCCAAATCGGCCCTCCAACATCCCCTGAGGGGTCCCATACTTCAAGAGAGCACAAGCCAGGCCAAGGGACCCCACTGGTGCTTAATTGGGGATGGGGAGGGACATGGGAGGTTGACCACCTGGGGAGAGACTGGGGGAGGGCTCCAGGATGTGTGCAGACTGTCTTGCTCAGTCCTGATTGGCCAAATCTCAGCAGCAAGCTAACCTACAAATCAGAACTCTGCCTCTTGTTGGCCAGAGATCTGCCCCCTGGTAGCCACTCATAGTGGGCAGTTGAGTGGCCTTAGCATATCATTAACATATTTTACTCTTTGATTGGTTGAACAGCTGACCAGTTGACTGGACACTTAGCATATTAGGTTTTTATTATATAGGATTATTAACTATATTCTCTGTGCTATACTTTATATCCCTGTGATTATTTTATAACTACCAAATTGTACTTTTTAATACCTTAATTTTTGTTTATTCAGTCCCCCCAACCGTTTCCCCTCTGGCAACCATCAGTTTATTCTCTGTACCTATAGATCTGTTTCTGTTTTGTTTATTTTGTTCTTTAGATTCCACCTGTAAATAAAATCATCATATTTGTCTTTCTCCAACTTATTTCACTTAGTATAATACCTTCTGTGTCCACACATGTTGCAATGTTGCAAATAGTAAGATTTTTTTTTTTATGGCTAAGTAATAGTCCATTGTATATATATGTACCATATCATCTTTATCCACTTGCCTATTGATGGGCACTAATGTTACTTCCATATCTTGGCTATTATAAATAACTAGAAGCCTGTTGCACAAAATTCGTGAATGGGGGGGGGGGTGTCTCTCAGTCCAGCCTACACCCGTCTCCAATCTGAGACCCCTTGAGGGATGTCCGACTGCCCATTTAGGCCCAATCCCACTGGGCCTAAGTGGGTAGTTGGACATCTCTCTCAAAATCTAGGACTGCTGGCTCCCAACCACTTGCCTGCCTGCCTGCCTGCCTGCCTGATTGCCCCTAACTGCTTCTGTCTGCCAGCCTGATCACCCCCTAAGCACTCCCCTGCCAGCCTGATTGACACCTAACTGCTGCCCTGCCAGCCTGATTGCCCCTAACTGCTCTCCCTCACAGGCCTGGTATCCCCCCCAACTGCCCTCCCTTGTAGGCCTGTTCTCCCCCAACTGCCCTCTCCTGCAGGCCTGATTGCCCCTAACTGCCCTCCCTTGCAGGCCTGATTCCTCCCAACTGCTCTCCCTTGCAGGCTTGGTTCCCCCCAACTGCCCTGTCCTGCAGGCCTGGTTCCTCCCAACTGCCCTCCCCTGCTGGCCTGGTCACCCACAACTGCCTTCCCCTGATAGCCATCTTGTGGTGGCCATCTTCTGTCCACATGGAGCTGGCCATCTTTGACCACATGAGGGTGACCATCTTGTGTGTTGGAGCGATGGTCAATTTACATATTAGGCTTTTATAATATAGGATGCTGCAGTGATTATAAAGGTGCATATATCTTTTAAAATTAGTGGTTTGGATTTCTTTAAATTCCTAGAAGTAGAGTTGCCATAAGGTAGTTCTATTTCTTATTTTTTGAGACACCTCCATACTGTGGACCAATAGGTATTTCCATCAATAGTGCATGAGAATTCCCTTTTCTCCACATTCTTGTCAATATTTGTTCGTTGATTTATTGATGATAGTCATTCTGAAAGGTGTGAGGTCCTATTTCATTGTGATTTTAATTTGCATTACTGTGACAGTGACATTGAGCATCTTCTCATTTAGCCATGGGTATGTCCTCTTTGGAGTAATGTCTATTCAGGTCCTTTGCCCATTTTTAAATTAGATAGTTTATGATTCTTTTTTTTTTTTGGTGTTAATATGTGTTCTTTATACATTTTGGATATTAATCCCTTATTGGACGTATCATTGGTGAATATCTTTTCATTGTCTTTCTTGATTGTATCATTTGTTGTCCAGAAACTTTTTAGTTTGACACAGTCCCTTTTGTTTATTTTTTCTTTTGCTTTCATTGTTTGAGGAGATGCATCAGAAAAAATATGACTAAGAGCAAGGTCAGAGAGTTTATTGCCTATATTTTCTTCTAGGAATTTTATAGCTTTGGGTCTGATTTTTAAGTCTTTAATTCATTTTTAGTTTATTCTTGTACTAGAGTGCCAGAGCAGGGGAGTTCCTCAGCCTGGCCTGCCCCCTCTCACAGTCCGGGAGCCCTCAGGGGTGGGAGGTGACCCCGTCATCAGGGGAAGGTGACGCCCCATGACACCTCTGCTGCTTCCACTGCCGGCAGCGCAAGCCTCGGCCGGCCCTGGTTGTCTGAGCCTCAGGTGGCCCTGGGCGGCTGTGTAGCCACCATCTGAGGCTTGCCTGCACCTCGGGTGTTGGCTGGTCAGCTACCATCTGAGGCTTGCCTGTACCTTGGGCTGGCCCTGGTGGCTGGGGCACTTAGGGGACTGGGGGACTCTGTAGGCAGATGCACAGAGCAGCTGGGCCTGCCTGGGGTGGGCTCGGCCTTGTTTTATGCCTGCAGCCTTGGCAGGACTGAGGGGACTGGGCACTGCCATCTTGTGGCTGAGACAGTCAATTAGCATATTTCCTCCTTATTGGCTGTGGGTACCACCATCTTTGCGACTCTGTGAGGGTCAATTAGCATATTCCCTCTTTATTAGATAGGCTCTGGAGTAAAAAGGTAGTTAGTTTCATTTTTTACATGTATCCTGTTTCTCCAACACTATGTATTGAATAAACTGTCTTTACCACATTGTGTATTCTTACCTCCTTTGTTGTATATTAATTGAACAGATAGGCATGGGTATATTTATTGGCTGTCTGTTTTTAATGCCAGTACGAGGCTGTTTTGGTTACAATAGCCTGATGATATAGTCTGATAATAGGTAAGATGATACCTCAACTTTGTTCTTCTTTCTCAAGATTGCTGTGACTCTTCAGGGTCTTTTGTGGTTCCCTGTAATAATTTTAGAATTATTTGTTCTATGAAAAATTCTATTGCTATTTTGATAAGGATTGCATTAAATCTATAGATTGCTTTGATTAACCATGTTAATTCTTCCTATGAACACAATATGTGTTTCCATTTATTTGTATCCTCTTCACTGTCTTACAGTTTTCTGAGTATGGGTCTTTTACTTCCATGGTTAAATTTATTATTATGCATATTTGTTGTTGCTGTTAATCCTCACCCAAGTACAGTGGTACCTCAAGATATGAGTTTAATTCGTTCCGTAACCTTGAGGCGTGGAAAACTATGAGACGCTCGAGTAGCGGTAAACTGGTGTGTCGTGTGCAGCCGGCTGATTCAGGCGATTACTTGTATCTCAACTGTTGCTCGTATTTCAAAGCAAGAATCGCTCGCTTGATGGCTCATATCTCAAAAATCTCGTATGTTAGGGCACTCGTACCACTGTGTATTTTTTTCCATTGATTTTTAAAGAGAGTGAGAGGGAAGAAGGAGTGGGGAAAGAGAGGGAGAGAAAGAGATAGAGACAGAGACATCATTGGGAGAGAGACACATAGATTGGTTGCCTCTCACACGTGCTCTGACTAGGGTGGGGATTGAACCTGCAATCCAAGAACATGCCCTTAATCAGAATCAAGTCCAGGCCGAAACCGGTTTGGCTTAGTGGATGGAGTGTCAGCCTGCGGACTGAAGGTCCCAGGTTCAATTCTGGTCAGGAGCTTATACCTTGGTTGCAGGCACATCCCCAGTGGGTGGTGTGCAGGAGGCAGCTGATCGATGTTTCTCTCTTATCCATGTTTCTAACTATCTCTCTCCCTTCCTCTCCGTAAAGAATCAATAAAATATATTTTTTTTAAAAAAGAAAAAAAAAACAACAAACCAGAATCAAGCCCAGGACCCTTTTGTGCACAGGCCAATATTCTAACCATTGAGCACATCAGCCAGTGCTCCTGTGTATTTTTTAATACAATTGTTGATGGGGATATTTTCTCAATTTCTCTTTCTGATAGTTTATCAGTGTATAGAAATGCAACTGATTTCTGAATTTTAATTTTGTATCCTGCCACTTTATTAAATTCACTTATCTGTTTTAATTTTTTTTATGGAATCTTTAGGATTATTTTTATAGAGTATCATGTCATCTGCAAATAACAGTGTTACTTCTTATTTTCCAATTCGAATGCCTTTTTATTTCTTTTTCTTGTCTGATGCTGTGACTAGAACTTCCCTTAATATCTTCTAAATAGAGGCCCAGTGCATGAAAATGGTGTACTCTGTGTCTTGGGGGAAGAGGGCCCTCAGCCTGGCCTGCACCCTGTCGTAGTCTGGAAGCCCTCGGGATGTCTGACTGATGGCGCGGAGAGCGGGCCTAAACTGGCAGTCCGACATTCTTAGCGCTGCCATGGAGGCGGGAGAGGCTCCTGCCCACCACCACTGCACTTGCCAGCAGTGAGCCCGACTCAGAGCTTTTGGATGAGCACACTGACCACCAGGGGGCAGCTCTGCATTGAGCATCTGCCCCCTGGTGGTCAGTATGTATCATAGCGACCAGTCATTCTGCCGTTCAATCGATTTTCAGATTAGCCTTTTATTATATAGGATACCTAATCCATATTCAGATGTCCATATTCAGATTTATATGTATATATGTATTTTATTGTGTTACATGTATACATATCTCCCCATTGCTCCCCTCCCTCCCACGCATACCCCAACCCCCCAGTGTCTATGTTCATTGGTTATGCTTATATGCATAGATACAAGTCCTTTGATTGATCTCTTATTTACCCCACCTCTCCTTAATCTTCCTGCTATCATATCACAGTCTGTTTGATGCTTTACTGCCTCTGTATCTATTCTTTTGTTCATCATTTTACAATGTTCTTTATTACCCACAAATGAGAGAGAGCATGTGATGCTTCTCCTTCATTGACTGGCTTATTTCACTAAGCATAAGGCTCTCCAGTTCTATCCAGGTTGCTGCAAATGGTAAGAATTCCTTCTTTTTTATGGCAGCATAATATTCCATTGTGTAGATGTACCACAGTTTTCTGATCCACTCATCTGCTGAAGGGCACCTACGCTGTTTCCAAATTGTAGCTATTGTAAATTGTGCTGCTATGAACATAGGGATGCATAAATCCTTTCTGATTGGTGTTTGTAATTTCTTAGGATAAATTCCTAAGAGTGGGACCTAATTATCTTAAATATGCCTTTTCATAGGTCCAAACAAGGTCTGCATATTTGGTGATTTTGTGTTAGTTTTTTATTATGGACTAATTATTTTTACAAACTTAGATCATTTAGATTTGAAGCCTCAGCCCTGTTACCTCTGCTGGTTGTGTAATATTGTGCAAGTTAATTTAGTGTTATACCTGTGCCTGGTTCAGAGAGACAATTCTTTAAGGCTTGTCACCAACAAAAACAAACAACGAAAAAGCACTTCCCCGTTACCACCACTACTTGACTTCCTACCTCTAATAGGCATCTGTTTTCAACTCTTTTAATCTAATTTGTTTGGTATTTTCCTCTAAATCTCTAAATAACACACTTATATTGCCAGTTTTTGATATTTCTAGTTCTATTTTGAGTATTTATTGATTTTATATAGTGTAAGATGCAGATTTAGTACTCTATCACACTCACTACTTTTCTACCACATATGTGAAGTCTAGCGTAATTCTTCTAATATAATTAGAACAACATTCAGTCTGTTTACTATGACCATAAAAATGCTATTTTTAGATGCCGTGTTTACAGTGTTTTCATTGCACATTCTGTTTGTTTGTTTTCTGAAGTCCATAATAGTTTTACTTGGTTTTCTATGTATTTATTGCTATGCTCCCCTAAGTGCTTCCCCAGTTATATGAATCTTTTCTGCATGTGTTTGAATATATTAGGGTGTCATTTCCATTCCCCTCCCCCCATTTTCTTTGATTTTTTAGAGGTTTTTATTCAATTAGAAAAGACAGATTATAAAAAAAAAATAATTACATGGCATGGTGATTTTAAAACATTTGCGATAAACATTAGATGATGAAGTCTAGCCCTAGCTGGTTTGGCTCAGTGGATAGAGCGTTGGCCTGCAGACTGAAGAATCTGGTCAAGGGCATGTCCGCAGTAGGGGGCTTGCAGGAGGCAGTTGATCAATGATTCTCTCTCATCATTGATGTTTCTCTCTCTCTCTCTCTCCCTCTCTCTCTCTCTCTCTCTCTCTCTCTCTCTCTCTCTCTCTCCCTCTCCCTCTCCCTCTCCCTCTCCATTCCTCTCTGAAACTAATTTTAAAAATACAATAAAATAAGGTGAAGTCCAGGATATTAGTAGAACATGTATAGCAGACTTGAAGGGGTCTGGGTGAACTTTCTCTTCTATGCCCCAAGAAACAATGAGTTGCCCAGTGTTAGTCAACCAGTATGTAAATGAGGAAGAAACAGAATCTTGTCTTCCTACTTAGATATTCCGTGGTCTTTGGCCCAAACTTTAATATACCTTAAATTTAGGCCAATAACCCTGATTTCACCATTTATATACAGAGCGAGAACTAGCTGGCATTTGGATGAATAAACATACCTGAGATTTAAAAAATATTCAAAAAATATTCACGTATCACTAAAATTGGGTCAGTGAAACCATTGCTGTTCCTGAAGACTGATGCCATATCCTTGATTTTCATAAGCATTAGCAAAGTTAAAATAGTCAATATACTCAAGCTGGGCCACAAACAAATGTCCTGTCTCAGAACAGCACCCTAACAGCAACACAGCCCACTGCATACTTTCCTTACATGGGCTGAAACATTTTGTCTGAAAGTGATAATCTTCAATGTTGCAGTTTTGCCAAATTTTTAAAATTTTTCCCGCTAGAGGCTCGGTGCATGAATTCATGCACCAGTGAGGTCCCTTGGCCTGGTCTGCAGGGATTGGGCTAAAACTGGCAGTCTGACATCCCCCAAGGGGTCCCGGATTGCGAGAGGGCACAGACCAGGCCAAGGGACCCCACCGGAGCATGAATCTGTGCACTGGGCCTCTAGTATGCATATAAGATCTTTGGTTAATCTCTTCCTGCCCTCCCCACTCCTTCATTCTCTCTTGAGATTCATCAGTCTGTTCCACATTTCCATGCCTATGCATTGAGTGTCTGCCCCTTGGTGGTCAATGCGTGTCATAGCTACCAAACGGTAGAACACTTAGCATATTAGCCCTTTATGTATATAGATAATCTAGGAATTATTACAATTTGGCATTCAATTCTAAAGAAGTTTCCTATGTGATTACTATGTACCTAACTGTGGGGATACAGGGAGAAATAAAACTCAGTCTCTGCTCCTAAGGAATTCACAGTCTAGTAGTGAAGTCATTAACAAATGAAGAACTGCTTGATTATTGGCCAGTTATTGGCCTATCAGCTGACACAAGGAATCAAGAAAAGTCACCTGAGTGTGGTGTCTTATTTTCAATATTGTCTTCTCTCCCACTTTCAGTGACACCTGGCGTTGCCAGCAATTGAGTCTTTGTGGAACTCTGTAGTGTATTTTAGGTTGCTTTCCCCACTACTAGCATAGGATTCAGCTTTCATAGGTTTGCTGAGTTAGTTCTATTTGTGTGCTTTCCAGCTTCCAAACTTTTGTTCCTGACGTCTTCTCGCCTGTCTTCTTCGTTCTTGTGTACTTTGACTCTACAGCAAACAATTTTTATCTGTCATTTAAGGGTTTTAGAAAAGATCAGATGTGGTGTGTAATCGAAATCTGGACTCAACAAGCTATGGTTCCCGTGCAGAATTCATCCCTTTCTTATTTCTAGGGCATCTGTACTAAAACGTCCCCATGCCCCCGAAAGTTCCGTGCTCAGCCTGTCATCCTGCTTTCAGTTTCGGCATGTTCCTCCTTCCATTGGTATCTCAGCTGCTTCTGTTGCACACACAGGTGTTTGTAGGCATTGCCACCTTTCCTGCCTCCCCACCCCCCTCCTAGAGGGCGGTGGCTAGTAGGATGGCAGCTACTCCCAGCTTCTTGGTCTCCCTGTGGGTACTGATGTCCCTGGGGGTGTCTTGCCCCTGATCCTCAGTCAAATACCTTTGTCTCCTGAATGACAAAGCAGTTTCTTTCTCAATGTAACGGTGACTCACTTTTTAAAAATAGTCTTTGATGTGTCAAAGCCCTTTTTGAAAGTCTAAACAGATTGTATTGACTAGTTCCCTTTTAGTCAGATGCATTTTTACCTTCTGAAAGCGGTGATAATATTACTTAGGTATGATTTTACCTTCCAGAAACCACACAACCCTCACTTTCCACGCTTCAGTGCTTTTCCTTAGATCAGTAGTCAGCAAACCCATTAGTCAACAGAGTGGCAAACCGCGGTTGGCCGACCACTGCCTTAGATGTCCCCACCCTACCAGCACAGCCTGTCCTATCAGGTCGTCCCACTCCCGCTCACATACTTCTCCTCCCTGTGTCCCCAGGTTCTCCCAGCGAAAATTCTTTCTCTTGCATCTGAACCCTGTCGCACTTTAAAGGCTTGTGTTGCCGTTACTTCTATCTCTGTGTTATCCTCTTAATAGTTCATAAATTCATGTCAGGGACCATGCTTCATCTTGTCATACAGTCTCTTGAGCTTAGTAAGAACTCCATGTATGTTTGGTAAGTTAAATTAACGAGAAAAATCTAAGGAAAAACTTCTTGAAAAAAGTCTACTATATCCATAGCTGCTCTGTTGACTAATGAGTTTGCCGACTAGACTAAATGTTACCATGTAGTTGGAAGCTGTAAGGATTAGGCACTTGTGGCATATTGTGTACAAAGAGGTAAAGGGTAGTATATGACAGTGGTAGTATATGACCCCTGCATATGACTACCAGCAAACTCATTAGTCAGCAGAGCGGCAAACCATGGCTTGCAAGCCGCATGTAGCACGCGAGCTGCAGTTTGCCGGCCACCGTACTGTATCAGTAGCCTCCACGTAACTCATTCATAGCTGCATCCCCAAAGTCTGATCATTGTAGAGAATTGTTCCCACTAAAGTTACAAATGCCTTTCTGATGAATAATTCTGGGATCTCTTTTCATCCATCAGCTTCTTCTGCCTCTTTGCCACACTTGGATATATCTTTTTGTAACCAATTCTCACCATCCCTGGCTTCCTCTATCTTTTTTTTTATTACTTCACTGATTTTGTTCTTTATACCACATTCCCATAAATTAATGCTTTTTAAATTTTTTCTGCCCTCTCTCTTTTTTTCTCTCTGTGTATCTTCAGGAATCTCATTACTCGGGTTTTGTTTGTTTGATATTGGGGTTAGGGAAGAGATTGAAGGGCTTAAATGGGCGGTTAGTTTCTCTCAGGATCTAAGCAATGGAGGAAGTAAAATAAGATGGCTACTAATAAACTGTGTTGCCAGGACAGTCAATTTAGTTCCCACATAGCAATCAAAGTTTATCCTGAGAAGTATAAATCAGATTATGTTACTCCCCTGGTTTTAAGCAGAAGTTTTTCACTGCTGTTGAGGTCCAATGCAGACATCTTTCTGTGGCCTTCTCCCCAGGCCCCGATGGATCTGGTTCCTGTTTGCCTCTCTGATCTTATTTCCCACCCTTCTTGTGTTTCCACACTCTGTGTTCCAGCGACACTGCCGTCTCTCTGTTCCTTACATGTGCCACAGCTTACTTTTCCTCCTGCATAGAATTCTTTTACTCTTGGTCTTTTCTTGGCTGGCTCCTATCTTCAGGTCTCAGCCCGTAGGTCACTTCCTCAGAGAATCCTTACCGAGATACCTTTTCTAGGACTGCCTGTACTTCCACCCTCAGCCACTCTTACATTGTTGAATAGCCTTCATACTTAACACTGTCAGAAATCACTTTATTCATTTATATGTTTACTTGTTTTATTTTATTGATTTTTCTTTTTTTGAGAGAGAGAGGAGGGGAGAGGAATAGAGAGATAGAAACATTGATGGAAGAGAAACATAGATCAGCTGCTTCCTGCACACACCCCGCAGGGGATCAAGCCCCCAACCTGGGCAAATGCCCTGACCAGGAACCGAACCCGTGGCCTCTTAGTTCCTGGCTTGCTATTCAACCACTGAGCTTCACCAGTCATGCTGTTTATTTGTTTTCTTAACCTCCCTGACCAGATTATAAATTTCTTGAGAGTAAGAACATTTTTGTTCTTGCTTACAATTGGATAAATACGTTAAATTAATTTGCTTAGTAAATACGCTAAATTAATGAACAGAAATATCTCCTTTATTACCTCCATCGCTATATATTACACTCAGCTTTTCTCTCTAGCTTTATTGTGATACAATTAACAAATAGCATTGTGTAAGTTTAAAGTGTACAATGTGATGGTGTAATATACAAATGCATAATAAAATGATTACATTACCACAGTAAGTTTATTTAGCACAACCATCACCTTACTTACATTGTTATCTTTGTGTGTGTGTGTGTGTGTGTGTGTGTGTGTATAAACATTTAAGATCTGTTCTTAACAGATTTCAAGTGTATAGTACATTGTTGTTAACTATAGAATGCTTAGCTTTATATGTGTTTTTATTTTACCTGTTGGTTACTTGAGGGGGCTTATAAAAATCCTTACATCTCTAAGACACACACATGGTAGCTAGCAGAATACATGTGTTGAATGTACACCATGACAGGTGGGATCTGAAAATGTAGCTTGTTCACTGCCTAATTGGAGCTTTGCAAGCCTCTCCAATGGCTGGAAAGACTGAGCCCCATTCTTCATACTTTCCTTACATCCCTTTTATCCGTTTCAGAAACCATACACAGGAAACATCTGACCATCATAAAAGATTTCCCGTAAATGCTCGGTTTCCTCCTTGGACAAAGTCATGTGCAGCATGCTCCGTTGGACTTTGGTCTGGAATTCTGTTCGGTCACCTGTATAGCAGACCACATGGCCACCTCTGGCCCGCGAGCCAGGGCTGCTTAAGGAAAAACGACATGTGCATTAACGTGAGAAGTCTGATTATTCGTGCTCTGTTCCTTGTAAAACAGACCTCTCAACTTGTTGAATACTGAATTTTCTCTCTTGTTGTCAAAGTGGTTTATCACTAAAGTGATCTTACATCCTTTAGAATAAACACAAATAATAACCCGCCAAAAGGGATTCTCAAGTCTGTGGCTCTCATGCTCAAAGTGACACCAAAACTTACACAAAACATGCATGTGTCACTAACGTCCTTCAGAAATTTCTACTCTCTGATTTGCATCTTCTGCAGTTTAAAGACACAGCGCGCTGCCACTGGAAGTGATATTTGTGAAAACTCTTTCTTCCAGGGAGGCTGTCATCTGTTTGGTGTTTGCATTCCCATGTCACACTTTAAGCGGATATTAACTTGTCTGTCTTCCTTTGCTGAAAGGCAAAAACTGTCTCTTCTTGGCTCTCTATCTCTATGACAGGCAGACCTCAAAGATATGGCAGGTTTCGTTCCAAACCACTGTAGTGAAGCAACATCACAATAAAGCAAGTTGTAATCTTTTTTTGCTCGTGGAAGGACTTGCCTTCAATTTGTAAAAAAAAAAACCACAATAGCCCTTGCCAGGCGGCTTAGTTAATTAGAGCTTCATCCCACACACCAAAAGGTTATGGATTCGATTCTAGGTCAGGATGCATATCTAGGTTGTGGGTTCCATCTCCAGTCGAGAGTGTATGGGAAACAACTGACCAGTGTTTCTCTCTCACATTGATGCTTCTCTTTCTTTCTTTCTCTCTCTTTTCCCTCCCTCCCTCCCTCTTTCTCTCTCTCTCTCTTCCCTCACTCCCTCGCTCTTATTCTTTTAAATCAATAAATAGTGCAATAAGGCATGTCTGGCACATAATAGGTACTTGATAATATTTGTGGGAAGGAGGGAGAATATTTGAAAAGCTCCGTCTATTTAGGAATTGATGTGGCTGAGGTATATTTACTAGTAGGTGGCATGAAACAAGGATACCTCAGTAACTTAGGAGAAGAAGTGGTCAAGAACCTTCCATCCTTCTGCATGATACTAGCGAGTTAGAGGTTAAAAACCTAGAGCTGGATTAGAGTTTATTTTTTAACTTTTTTCCGTGATGATGTAAGTAATGTATGTTTACTGTAGAAAATTTTCAAGAGTACAGAGAATAAGCACCACCTATAATTCCTAACATTTGATAACATTGCCTTTTTTTCTTTTAGTCTCAGCTAAGTTTTAGTCTTTTAGTTAACTTTCAGCCTTTTTCCTTTACGTTTAAATGGAAAAGTTTAAGACATTATTTCATGACTGCTTGTGAGTACAAAGTGGATAAAATACCATTGGAAAAATACTTGTCAAGTGCGATAAAAATTTGAGATGCTGTTTTTATTGTTGTTAACCTGGGCAGTGAGCTCCTCAGAACGCCTTTCTTAATCTTGTGGTGAGTGTGATCTCTCACCTGGAAAGTTCTGTGGCCACTTTTCTTGCCCGTGTCCCCCCCCCCCCCCCCACTGATTTGTGTCCCTTCCTAGGATGAAGCCAGGCTTGAACCTCTGAAGGCCAGTTCAAAGTTGGACTTGAATGAGAATTTATTGCATCATGGATTTTCCCCAACCTGTGAAATATCACTCAGGTGATACCACCTTTGAAAGAAAGCAAGGGCAGTTACTAGTTTATATTTCTGTTTAATAGACATACTGACTCCTTTTTGTGTTAGTCACTGAGCTAGGCATCAACGTCTCTAAATCAGTGGTTCTCAACCTGTGGGTTGCGACCCCTTTGGGGGTGGAACGACACTTTAACAGGGGTCGCCTACGACCATCGGAAAACACAGGTATTTACATTATAATTTATAACAATAGCAAAATTACAGTTATGAAGTATGGTTGGGGGTCACCACAACATGAGGAACTGTATTAAAGGGTCGCGGCATTAGAAAGGTTGAGAACTACTGCTCTAAATGAACAGACAATGCTTGTCAGCAGGGAACTTGCAGTTTAATGAGAGGAAAAAAAGAGAAGTAAACAAGGATTATAACACAATATAACAATGCCATAATAGCAGCTCAGTGATGGCCTAAAGAATAGGACGCGCAGAATTGATCAGAGGAGGCTTCAAGATGAGGGATGATTGAGTTGGTCATATTTGGAAACATGGGTGTTGTTGTTTTTTTCTTTCTCCATGCAAACAGAACAGTATGTCCCATGTAGACAATATGAGGTACACATCTCTTTGGGGAAATGGAAGTCGTTTGGCATATCTAGAACATGAGGTATATTAGAGATAGCAAATGAGGCAAGATGGCGAAGAACTTGAATTTTAGAGCTTGGACGTTTTGTATAGTCTATGGGGAACCACTGAAGCATTTTAATCTAAAGTAAAGGTACAGTCAGGTATATCTTTTAGAAAAATCATGCATCCGTATAAAGGATGATGAAAGTGGGCTAAGTTGAAGGTAGGAGGCTATCAGAACAGTTCCGGAAAAAATGGGCAGATGTCTAGAAACAAATCTATAGAGCCGGTAAGAAAATGAGTGATTGCTTGAAGCGAGAGGAGGGGGAGCAAGGCGTGACTGTAAATGGGCACAGGAGCTCTTTAGAGTGAAGGAAATGTTCTCAATCTTCGTGTGATGGTTGCACAGCTCTGTACATTTTCTAAAAATCATCGGATTGTACACTTAAAATGAGTGAATGTTACAGTATGTACCTCCATAAAACTCGGAGAGAGCGATGGTCAGGGAGAGTCAAGGGCTTCTTTTCAAAGAAGAAACAGCAATAGCGTTAAGAGGAGACAGATGTGAGAAACAGTGATAAAGAAATAGAATTTGTAAGAGTTAGATGTTAATTGTATCCATATGATGGTCACCTATCTGTTCAGCTAAGTGTCCTAATTGTGCTGCTACAGTTTTGTAAAAAGATGTGGGTTTCAAAGTATATAGATCTGCCCTTAATTAGCAATACAGAATATCTGCCTCTGGATTCTTATAAAAATCATACCCTCTAGTTCTCTGCCACCCACTTCTTCATAAACACTTGGTTATGAGGTGGGGCAGAATGGGGGGGAAGGTGTGAAAGATTGCCTGAAGGATATATGGCCCATTCATTTCTCTGGAATTGTTACTCAGCAGTAGTTATTGAGTGCCAGATCTTATCCTGGTAGCAGTGAAAAAAGCAAATACAGTGTCTGTCTTAATGGGGCTTGTAAGTCTAGCAGTGAGGAGAGATGTTATTTACAGTGATGATAATTACCGGGTTGTATTTCCATGTGCACTAAGAGAACATGACATCTAACTAATTGAGATCTGAAGAATAATGCTGGGGTGGGGTGTGGCTATAGACACATCCTATATCCATTCAACTCCCATTCTTTTGTGGTGAATGAACCTTTTGAGTGTGATCTCTTTTAAGTCTGGAATCTCTGAGTTATCCTGGGCCTTAAATTATCTTGGTGTCCCTTATAATTGTTTTTATTGAACTGTACACTGGCTTTATGCCATCATTTCTATTGGTTCATGTTATAAAAAACAGCCATTCAAGAGTCACAATTACTTATTATTATAGGAATGCTGTAAAAGACACAGTCTTTGACATCATGTTTCATCTCCCTTTGTTAAGGCCCAGAAGAGAAAGTTCTTTCTGATCACTGTAGAGTATTTGCTTTTATGTTTTGGTCGTTCAGTTGCTCGGAAGCACCCTGTCCCATCTGCTCCAGTTCCCCACGAGGGACATTCTCTCAGCCTGCAAGGCCCCATTCCATTCTTGGTAGGTTTAACCCTTACTTCTCTTTCAGCTGATAGTTCAAGTGTCACTTCTTTCTAACCAACATCCATTCTCCTTCTAAACTAGGTCTGGTTCCAAACGGAAACTTTCACAGCACTCTTTCCTTTTTTGCTTAATTAGTTTTTAGTTGAGTGATTGGTTGTTTGGTAACTTTTTTTCTCTTCTAGACCGATGGCAGGTAGGTCCATGAAGGTAAAGACCGCGCTTTTTTTGCTTGCTGCTGTATCTCAAAGTATAGTATCTTGCACATAGTAGATGCCCGATAAATATTTCTGTAACAGTTGAATGAATGAATGTGGGCACTGAATCTTGTAAGTGTTTGCATTCTCCTTTGGCTGTTTGGGAGCTCAGGCCTCCTTGATTCTCGCTAACGGGTTTATATAGGTCCTCATGGCATGCATTTTGTGCAATAACATTTCCCAATTATTTAATGTTTTTCCTTCCTTTGACTTCATTTTTTAAATTCCATTGTGTACTATAAATTCCTATGGGCCACTTTAAGCCTTTAGGAGAAGAAATAATAACCAATTGGGTGTATGGGTAAGAAAAGAAAGGGGGAATTCACAGGGAAATGTTAGTGTCTAATTAGATGCAGGAGGGAAGTTTTCTTTTGCGTTTTGAAATTTTATTTTCCCTATGAGAAAGAAAAAGAAGTAAATCGGTTCCCTAATCTGGCAGAACCTGTCTCTGCCCTGAGATGTCCCTCCCTGCGGCAGGAGGCTCAGGGCTGGGCTCAGCAGGGCCTCCTGGCCCGGTGAATGGGTGGGCATGGGCCTGTGGAGGCTGGCCGTGCCGCTGAATTCCATTCCAGTTGATTTTCCCTTGGGGAGGGTTTGGGCAGAGCCAGCGGGAGCTTGCTGTCTAACTGTGAGAAGGAGAAAGAAATGAACTTGTCCTCTTGTGTTGCAGATTCACTGGTTCTATCCTTTGACTCCGCTGGACAAACTCTAGGCTCAGGTACCAGTTCCTTGCCTTCTGTCACCCTTTCAGCACTCAACACTGGCCACACATGAAGTGGAGCCTCCAGAGGTGGGGGGTGTCTGGGGGTGGGTAGTGGAATATCTCAGAATTGTGGGGAAGTCTCAAGGATCCTTCCTAAGGAGACAGGGTCTGGGAAGCAGAGTGGGACACAACTCCCAGAAGATTTTGCTAGTGGCTTTAAACGTGTGCACTGCAGAGTTTGTAGGAGATGCTCTTTCCTCACTCAGAGTGGTCCAGGTGTGTATACACAGGTGTGATTTCTGTCACAGAGAGTGGAGCTGAGAGATGCCAAGCTCTGGGTATGCAGAGTAGATAACCTCCAGGGCTTCCAGCAGAATGCCAGGCTGGTGAGGGCATCACAGCCTCCTGAGGACACACACCTCACTGCACACTTCCACGCACACCCTCCAGGAGGTGCACTCTGTTGTGCACTTTTCTTAACTTGCACACATGCCAAAACTTAGGCCACGCACTCCCACTCTTCCCAGTACATATATACAATGCAGGACACACAGATCGGTGCACCTGCCCCTTTTACACAAGGTCACCAGGCGCATGTGGGCTTGGCTGTCACATGACCGTGCTGTTGGCAGTGAGCAGAAAGAGAGTTACTGTGACTCCTCAGCTTGCTGCCATGGTATCCCTGTGGGAGCCCTGGAATGACATTACTTTGTCAGAAAAGCATCCCCGCATTAAGCCTGTGTTTAGTTGAAGATGGTGGTGGGTGCTGCTTGCAAACAACAGTGTTACTTTGCTGGCCTACTGAGAACAGTTAAGAATGCAAGAGATAGGTGTTTCACGAAGCAGCCATGAGGTTCAGGCAATTGCGGCAGAGAATATGGTCACAGCTACCACTGTTTACTGAGGACCTCCTGTGAGCCAACAGTGTGCTGAATACTTCACACACATCCTGCAAAGTAGACAACACATTTTTAGTTATAGATAAAGAAACTAATGCTTAAAGAGGTGAAACAGTCTGTCCAAGGCACTGATCTCTGTGCAGCTCTGGAGTCTATACTCTCTCCTTTGCCATTTTTTTTAAACGTATTTTTATTGATTTTAGGAAAGAGAAAGGGAGAGGGATAGAGAGACAGAAACATTGATGAGAGAGAAACATAATCAATTGGCTGCCTCCTGCACATCCCCTACTGGGGACTGACTGGGAATTGAACCAGTAGCTCATGGTTCCTGGGTCAATGCTCAACCACTGAGCCAAGCTGACCAGGCTTTCCTTTGCCATCTTGCAGTCTCATGCCTGATATACTTGAGGTGTCCCCGATCAAAATGCTGAGTCACTTTGAGACAAAGTGGGCAAATACTGATTTTATTTATATAGGAAAGAGCAATCAATTTTATTACACTGAAGTCAAGAGCTTCTGTTAGTTGGAATATTCATGAAGAGTGAAAAGGCAATCTAGAGTGAAAAAAAATGTTTACAGCACCAATAACCAATCAACAGCTTGTTTCCAAAATAAAGAACTACAAAAGCCAATAGGAATAAAGAAACAATGCAGTATAGAAACAAATAAAAGAATGAATAGGCACTTCACAAAAGAGGGAATCCACATAGCCAATAGACTATGAAAGGTGTTTGAGGTAATATGTGGGGGAATGCAAATCAGAATTACAGTGAGATACTATGATACATATACCAAAATAGTAAAACTTAAAAGGCTTGATGTTCCAGTGTTGGTGATGATGTGGTACAGTGGAAACTGAGTTTCTACTGGTTAGAGGATAAATTGGTTACAGCCACTTTGTTTTTGTTTTGTTTGTTTTTTTTCTTTTTTATATATATATTTTATTGATTTTTTACAGAGAGGAAGGGAGAGGGATAGAAAGTCAGAGACATCAATGAGAGAGAGACATCAATCAGCCGCCTCCTGCACGCCCCCCACTGGGGATGTGCCTGCAACCAAGTACATGCCCTTGACCAGAATCGAACCCAGGACCCCCCCCAGTCCACAGTCTGACGTTCTATCCACTGAGCCAAACCGGTTTCAGCGGTTACAGCCACTTTGGAAGAGACAAGCTAAATTTGAATATACCCCATGACCTGGCAGTTTCTCCCTTAGGCATGTTGCCTGCATGAATGATGTTTATATCCACACCAGGGTATATGGTCAAGATACATGTACTAATGTAAGAATCTATCTCTGTCATTGAATGTAGCTAAAGGCCTGGACAGAAAGCATTTAGTAGCTATTTTAGAACTCTCAAATATAAATAGTAGCAAATAGATTGGGGAAAAAGACACTAGCAGTTAATTTCTCATTTTTCTTCTGGGTCCCCTGTCATGGACTTGAGAAAGCCCAAAACCCCACAGTGGACACCAGGGCACAGAGAGAATTCCTGAAGACCTCTAGCTATGACTGTGGGGCAAGAAAGGGGCGCTGAGGAGAAACCAAGATGGCAGCATAGGTGAACACATAAACTGCTGCCTCGCACAACAATTTCAAAACTACAGCTAAAAGACAGAACGGACATCATCCAGAACCACAGGAAAGCTGGCTGAGTGAAAATTCTACAGCTAGAAGGAAAGAGAGGGGCTCACGGAGACCCAGAGAAGCTGCAAAAAAGCTGAGGTACAGAGACACATGCGTAGAGGGGATGGGCAGCGCAGTGCCTGGCTGGCTTCCTTTTGCAGGAGGGAGACAGAAACTCCTGACTGTGCTGAACCCCAGTTACGACTGCACTGAACCCCATTTCTGGGTGACACTCATATGGGGGGAGTCTAGACTGTCATGAAAAGGGAGGAAGGCACAGAAACTTAGGGGAGCCACGAAAGGCAGAGGTCTGGAGGCGCACGAGCAGGAGTGCGCACATAGAGGGCTGACTGCTAATTGTGCCACTGGCTTTCTCTAGCTGGAGGAAGACAGAACTTCCCAACTACGCTGAAATCCAGCTCCCACTACACTGAACCAAAGTTTTGGGCGAGACCCTAGGGACCCAGACTCATACAAGTCCCCGAAGCGCATGTAAACTCAGGCGAGCCTGAAAGGCAGAGGTCTGGAGGCGCGGTAGTGCGAGTGTGCACAGAGAGGATTGCAATGATTACTGAGGGACACTGAGACCCAGGGCCGCATGGGGTTGATGGGAAGCCAAGGCTGTCTGCTCAGCCCTGAGACTCCGCCGTATGCAAGCTGAACACAGAGACTTTTGCAGTTTTGCAAGATTTGTATCATAAAGCAGACTCTAGCACAGAAGTCCTCTCTGCATAGACACAGCTGATCCTCACAACCAATTGGCTTGGAGGTCAATTCCCCCCAGTGATACCAACAACAATCAAGACTTAACTACAACAAGACTGCCCACACAGTTCACAAAGGGGTGCACCAAGAGAGTTCACCTCAGGTAACTGGGGAGGCGGAGCTACTGGGCCTTATAGGATACCTAGCACACAAAGCTACTCTCCCAACTCAGAGAAGCAGCGAAATTGCAAAGAGAAAGGAACAGATCACAAACAAAAGAAATGAAGGAAAACAAACGACTGGATATAGAGTTCAAAACCATGGTTATAAGGTTTTTCAAGAATTTCCTAGAAAAGATGGATAAATTTACCAAGACCTAAGAGGAGATGAAAAAGGACCAACTAGAGATGAAAAAGGACTAAAAACTAAAAATTAAACATACACTGACTGAAATAAAAAATATTATACAGAGATCTAACAGCAGACTAGAGGAACGCAAGAATCAAGTCAAAGATTTGAAATACAAAGAAGCAGAAAACACTCAACTGGAAAAGCAAAAAGAAAAGAGAATCCAAAAATTAGAAGATAGTATAAGGAGCCTCGAGGACAACTTCAAGCATACCAACATCAGAATTATGGGGGTGCCAGAAGAAGAGAGGGAGCAAAACCTATTTGAAGAAATAATGACTGAAAACTTCCCCCACCTGATGAAAGAAATAGACTTACAAGTCCAGGAAGTGCATAGAACCCCAAACAAAAGGAATCCAAAGAGGACCACACCAAGACAGATCATAATTAAAATACCAAGAGCAAAAGACAGATAATATTAATAGCAGCAAGAGAAAAACAGTTAATTACCTATAAGGGAGCACCCATACAATTGTCAGCTGATTTCTCAACAGAAACTATGCAGGCCAGATGGGACTGGCAAGAAATATTCAAAGTGATGAATAGCAAAGTGATGATACAAGCAAGATTACTCTACTCAGTAAAGCTATCATTCAGAATTGAAGGGCAAATAAAGAGCTTCACAGATAAGAAAAAACTAAAGGAGTTCATCAACACCAAACCAGTATTACATGAAATGCTGAAAGGTACTCTTTAAAAAGAGGAAGAAGAAAAAGGTAAAGATAAAAAGTATGAACAACAAATACATATCTATCAACAAGTGAATCTAAAAATCAAGTGAATTAAAAATCTGATGAACTGAATAAACTGGTGAATATAATGGAATCAGAGGCATAGAAAGGGAATGGACTGACAATTCTGAGGGGGAAAGGGGTGAGGGGGGTGCAGGGAGAGATTGGACAAAAATCATACACCTATGGATGAGGTAAATGGTGGGAGGTAAGGGCAGAGGGAGCAGTGGGAACCGGGTGGAGGAGAGCCATGGGGGAAAAAAAGAGGAACAATTGTAATCTGAACAATAGAGATTTATTAAATTAAAAAATTAATCATCATGTGAAGAACCAGGAGAATCTCAACTTGCATGGGAAAGACGAGATGCCAATGCTGAAACGATACAGATGTTGGAATAAGCGGACAGAAGCTTTAAAGTAGCTGTTATAAAAATGCTCGCAAAACTGAGGCCAAGCACTGTTGAAATGAATGGAAAAGTAGAATGTTAGGCAAAAAATAAAAAGAAAATAAAGAAGAACCAAATGGAGATATAAGAGAAAATACAATAACCAACATTTAAAAAATTCATCTGAATAGGCTCAATAACAAAATGGAGATGACAAAGGACAGTAGTATCTGTGAACTTGAAAATAAAACAATAGAAATTGCCAATCTGAACAACAACAGCATAAAGATCTAAAAAGTTGAACAGAGCCTTCGGGACTTGTGGGACAATGTCAGAAGGTTTACCATCTGTGTCATTGGACTCCCAAAAAGAAAGAGTGCCTACAGAAGAAATAGTGGGTGACATAATGGCTAAAAACTTCCCAGACTTGTTGCCCAAGTGGGGTTTATCCAGGGAATGAAAGGTTTAACGTTGAAAAAATCAGTCAGTGTAATCTAACATATTAACTGTCAGAACAGAAACAAATGGTCATGTCGATGGGTGAAGAAAAAGCATCTGACAAACATATACTTAAAAAAAAAATAAAACACCCATGAAAAACTCTCAGCAAGCTCAGGAGGGAACTTCTTCAACCTGATATAAGTCATCTACAAAAAGCCTGCAGCAAGCGTCATATAGAGTGGGAAAAACTGCCTCCCCCTCAAGCAGGAGCACTGCTGAAAGTCCTCACCAGCACAAAAAGAAATGGAAAGAATACATTAATGGAAAGAAAAATAACATTAACCTTCCTCATAGGTGACATGATTGCCTACATAGAAAATACCAAGGAATCTTAAAAAAAACACCCATCACCCTCCTAGAACTAATAACTGAGTTTAGCAAGATGACAGGATACAAAGCCCAAACACACACACACACAAAAATTGTATTTCTATATACTAGCAATGAACAACTAAAATAAAAAAGTAAAACAAACATTTTACAGTATCCCCCAAGCCAGAATACTTACGCATAAATCTAATGAGTTGTATAATATCTGTATGTTGATACTTGTTCCTTTCCCATTTTTTCTTCCTTATTTACCCAACTCTTGAAGCCACGACCTAGGAATCTCCTGGTGGCTCCTCTTCCTTCCCCCTTTCTGCTTTTTAAAATCTCCACAGGCTGTCCTTAAGCCGCCACTTCTTTCTGGCACCACTGTCCAAGTTACCATCATCTCTCCTTTAGACAAGTGAGCATCTGACCGGTTGGTCTCTCTGTGTCCATTCTCCATATTGTAGCCAGAGTGATCTTTTAAAAATGTTAAGTCAGCCAAAACCGGTTTGGCTCAGTGGATAGAGCGTCAGCCTGCGGACTGGAAGGACCCAGGTTCGATTCTGGTCAAGGGCACGTACACTGGTTGCAGGCACGTCTCCAGTAGGGGGCATGCAGAAACGGCTGATTGATGTCTCTCTCTCATCGATGTTTCTAACTCTCTATCTCTCTCCCTTCCTCTCTATAAAAAATCAATAATAATAATTTTTTTAAAAAAATATATATATATACTTAAAAATGTTAAGTCAAATCATACTTTGTTCACACTGAGATCTCTCCAGTGACCCTATGGTTCCCTTAAAATCAACCCAAACTCTGGGACACACAGGGCCCTCCCTACTTGCTGGCTCCTACTTCAGTTGCTCTCTGCGTTCGTCTATTTGCCCCTTCCACCCGACCTCAAACCACATTGGCACTCCTGCGTCCGCTGACCGCGCTGGGCCTCTTCCTGCCTCGGCGTCTTTGTGGCCACTGTTTCCTCCACCTAGAACGCCCAGATCTCCTGCTCTGCCTGACTCTCAGGTTTCTGTTCAAATGTCACCTCTGCAGGAAGGCCTTCCCAGACCACTTTATCTAAGGTCTTCTGTTTTCTTGACTCCTAGACTTTGTCTCAGAAGGTAGGTCTTTATTCCTTCTTAGCCCTCGTTCTTCTTTCAGATTACCTGTTTATATACTGTATACTCTCAGTCTTCCCTCCTGGAATGTAGGCATCATTTGGCCAGCTTGCCTAGCGTGTTCATACGGTGTCCCTGGTATGTAAAACAGTACTAGTACATAATACAAGTAGATACTCAGTAAATATTTGTTGAATGAAGAATAGAAAAAAATAGAAACAGTAATGTCCAGTGCTTAATGAATAAAAAAGGATTACATAAATAATGGCACATTCATGTAGTGGAATACTAGGGGGCCATTGAAAATGATTTGACTCTATTTTTATTGACACAAAAGAAGGTATTGTTGAGTGAACAAAAGAGGTACAAATCATGTATATTGAGGCCACATGTAAGTAAAATTACATATGCACCTTCACACATGTACTTTTAGAAAGAGATTTTTGGGAAGATGTTCACCAAAATGTTTGTAGCAATTAACTTTAGGTAAGAGTTTCACTTTATTCTTTGTGAGTTCTTTACATTTTGATTTTTACAGTAAGCATGTGTTACTCCTACAGCCGGGAAAAGTAAAATTGTTTTTGTGTGGAGAGAGGGACGCTTGTTTTACGTAATACTTGCTTGGTGGGTATTTATCCTTACCTACCTACGAGGAGGCAAGCTCCATGAGGGTTAAGGTACACACTATTTCCTGGCCCAGCTGTTTGTTGTTGTTTAATCTCGCCTGAGGATATGTTTATGGATTTTTTTTATTCCTTTTGAGAGAGAGAGAGAGAGAGAGAGAGAGAGAGAGAGAGAGAGAGAGAACTAGAAAGGGAGACAGGGAGGAAGAGAAACATCGATTGCCTGCCTCTCATATTCACCCCAACTGTAGGGATCAGACCTGCACCGAAGTATGTGGCCGGCTGAGAATTGAACCCAGGACCTTTCAGTGTACGGGATGAAGCTCCAACCAACTGAGCCACACCATGCAGGGCCCAGCTGCTCTTTTGGCATGCTCTTCCTCATAATCCTGCAGGATGCCCCGGCATGGTCTGGACACACTTGATAATCATGGGTTGAATTGAATTGAATTCACTGCATGCCCAGCTCTAAACAGCTGCTGTTTTCCCAGGACAGAGGGGAAATTGGTGCATGACCGACCACTTTGCCTTCACCACGATGGGCTTCTCCCCTCCACTGCCCATTGGCCCCAGCAGCGTCACACGGCGGAAGAGCTGTGTGGTGCTTGGATGGGGGGCTCCTCGTCAGAGGGGACCCTGTCTTTATCAGGAACTTCTTGCTAGGCGTCTCCCCTCCCCCACGCCCACATCCATCCCTTTGAGGCTGGGTTTCAGTTTGTGAGACCTCCACGTTACTTAGCAGGTCAGTTAATTTAGTCTAGGTCAGTGGATTTTTCTGTGTTTATTTTATAAAAGTGCTTTTCCTATTTTAGTTTGTCTTTGATTAATTGGTCCTGTGTTATGATTCATTTCCCTGACTTGAGATGATGTGGGAGCTGTTTGCACTTTGGCCAGCCCTTCTCAGGCCTCGGCGATCTCCCACAGTTCATGCGTGGGCAGGACTAGGGGCCTTTGGACACCACCCTGGGGTGGGGGTGGGAGATAAATGGGAGGTGACCGCTCACGGGAGTCACTCTTCTCATATGCGGGTCCCCTTTTCTTTCCTCTGGGTGTCAGGGCGGCATTACACGAAGACGCTGCAGAGTCAGACCTGGGATCAGCAGCATCCCAGCTAGTCCACTTATTGGTTGGGAATATTGAGCGTGTTACTTCCCCTCTAATTCTGTCTCCTCATCTGTAAAATGGCGATAATACCTGCCTCATAGGCTGTAAGGAGTAAATTGGGAGTGGAGATGGAGGTCCTAACTACATAGCACGCTCAACAAAGTGTAGTTCATCTCAGTGTTTCCCTTGGTCTGGCAGGAATAACAGTCCATTTGTAACTGTCACTAACTTCCTCCTTCACCCGAACCATGACGTATATTGCTTGTGTTTAATATAGCTCATGACTTCCATTAGAGACTGTGCAGTGCCATTTCTTCAGAAGTGAGGAACCTATTTTGGTTAAGATAGGTCCACATTCTTTTGCCCTCTGCCTTTGCACTTAGCAATTCATCATAGCTCGGAGGTTGGAGCCAGTGACCTTTTTTTAAGAAAACGGCCATCCCTGGCTTTGCGTGTTCCAGCAGGAAGCACTGCAGTTTTTCCGATAGAACGAAATCCGTAGTTGTAGCCCATGAACAAAACTTCACTTACCTCAGGAAGTCTTCAGACTGGTCTTCGTGGGAACTACTCATTGTTGTCAGCAGCAGGGGTTATTTAATAAGCACCTGCTTTTTGCAAAAGCACAGTGGTGAGAATTTATGGTGGTTCTTTTTTTTTTAATATTTTGATTGATTTTTTACAGAGAGGAAGGGAGAGGGATAGAGAGTTAGGAACATCGATGAGAGAGAAATATCTATCAGCTGCCTCCTGCACACACCCCACTGGAGATGTGCCCGCAACCAAGATACATGATCTTGACCGGAATTGAACCTGGGACCCTTGAGATTGCAGGCCAACACTCTATCCACTGAGCCAAACTGGTTAGGGATATAGTGATTCTTTAGAACAAAAAAAAAAAACAAAAAAAAAGGAAGGAGAGCCCTGGGGACCAAAACTGCCAGTAGCACTCTTGGCTCGTGATGTACTCATGCAGTCCCTGAAATGCCATTTTGGGACTCAGTGGCATGAAAGTGAGCCTAGAATAGGACACTGGGCCCAGAGAACTTTCAGGGTCTCCTTTCATCCTGGAATAGGATCTCACTGTGTTACAGTGCTCCCCGCTGCTGACACATGAGAGCATAGGTAAAAAGGGGTAACATTTTACACCAGGCTGAGAGGAGCAGGAGGGGCTTACGCTATCTAAATAGGGCATTGTGAAACATTTCTGATTTTCTTTACGTTGTAGAATTAGGATGAGCAAAATGCAATACAAAGTTTTACAGACTATATTAAATATTGAATTAAAAGGAGTTTGTTTTCATATAAATTTGTATGTCAGGTTCTATGCCTCACAGGGTCAGTTTTCATAAATGTTCGTATGAAAATGTCAGTTTTCATATGTGCTTGAAAAGAACGTTCATTCTGTACTTGTTGGGTGTAAGGTTCTCTATATCAGTTAGTTCACATTTACTAACTGTTCAGATCTTCTGAATTCTCACTGACTGTGAGCCTGGTTTTTCAGTGGTGTATGTGTTTCCATTGTGATGACAGGAGACCCATTGGGTATTTTTTCTTGTAATTCTGTTAATTTTGCCTTATATACAGAGAAGTTTCATTATTAGGTGCATACACACTTTAGTGCATGACCTCCTTTTGTTTATGTCCAATTTCTGAACATCCTAGGAGTTTACATGAGTTAGAACACCAGTCTAACCCTTGAAATGGCAATGGAAGAGTTAGTGATTAATTTCAAAGACTTTAGGTAGCTGATCTTATGCATTCACAGGTCTGACTTGGTGCAGGTGCAGAAGGAGAAGAGCAGAGGTTTGCATCATTGATGCCACTTCCCACCCGGAGCCAGGCAAAGGACACACGTGTGCTCCTCACTCGGGTTTTGTTAACACTGGGCTAAGCCACAAGACTAAACATCGCCCCTTCACTGTGCAGCTGCAGACTTGCTGAGTTGACACCTGGGAGTAGTGTCCCCTCAGCTGCTGGGAGAGCGTAAGTGCACATTGGTGCACACTGTGCCGGGACCTGGGAGTCCCAGACAGAGTCTTATGTTCTTTCTACAGATTTGGGATCAGCGGACGGCCAGGGAGACTGGGCTTTACTGCCCGCTTCCCCAGAGGTGAATTGTCCCTGAGAGTTGATACATTCAAAATAGCATTTCCACTGGATAAGCCGAACTCACACCAAGAACACTTTTGTACATAGTGAGGTTCTGTGGGGTCCACAGCCTTGCCCCAACTCGACAGCAAGAAGCTGTGCCCTGTACTCGCAGAGCAGCATGCCTGGGCCTTCCTGATTGCTTCTGCTCTAGTTTACGTGTAAGAGTATACTTACACTTTCCCCTGCTGAGGGACTCTGAGGAGCTGCACAGATTAGACCGTCAGTAACAGCTAAGAACATGTGGCATATTCAATTACAGCTTGTGAAGATGAGAGTAGAGAGCTTGTCAGGTAAGATCCCTGCTGTGTTCACAGGAGCCTCTGAAGTTTCGGTGGAGAAAGTTAAATTTAAGGCTTTTATAAATGATGGGAGGGAATTACCCTGGAAAAGTTGGAGTCATCAAAAGGGAACCACAGCCCTAGCTGGTTTGGCTCAGTGGATAAAATGTCCACCTGTAAACCGAAGGGTCCGGGGTTTGATTCCAGTCAAGGGCACATGCCTGGTTCTGAGCTTGATCCCCAGTAGGGGACATGGAGGAGGCAGCCAACCAATGATTTTTCTCTCATCGTGGATGTTTCTCTCTCGCTCCCATCCTCTCTGAAATTTAAAAATGAAAAACAGAAAAGATAATAAAGGGGAGGGGGCATAAAGTAAAAGCCAAGAATGGCCAGAGCCAGGGAAGCACGAGTGTACCAGGTGATCAGAGAGGCAGTGATGAGGAGAAGCAGCTACTGCTGCCGCCATTGCTGCACCGCTAACATTGCCCCTCCCAGTACAGAGAGGACGACAGAGAATCCAGGACTTAAGGCTCTTGGTTAGTCTCCTTTGGTCATTTGGTTACTCCGTTTATTCTTCCATTTATTCTGCACATTTATGGTACACCAACTCTGTCCCACACCCTAATTAGGTGCTAGACGAGAAACAGAGAACATAAAAGTTAGGATTGTTTAATTGTAAGCAACAGAAGCTGACCCTGGCTAACGAAAAAATAAAAAAGGAATTTACTGGAAGACATGGATACCCACAGAATCAAATTAAAAGCCAAACAGCTGGTCCTCAAAAAGGACATGAAGGGCAGTGCCAGGAATCTAGGTGGCAACAGCGGTCCATCTCTTCAGCTCCGTTTCCTCCCTGTGTCACACAGCGTAAGAAAGAGTCCAACCAACCTAGCGTTTGCCAAGCATCTACGCTTTGAGTAGAGAAAACTCATGGACAGTCTCGCCACTGGCCAGCAATGAGAGAAGAGTCGTTCCTTGAAAGAAATTTCAGGGGCTTGTTTCTAAAAAAAAAAAAGAGGACATAAATAATAGATGTGCACTACAGACTCGTGAGCAGCTAATGGCAGAAATGCATTAAGTTGTTCCAGACATCTGGTGAAGAGCACGGATATACCGGGCTCTTGTACTAACAGAGAAGGTGTTGTTCATTCACCATTCTTTTCACACGGCAAGCACAGTGTTAGTGATGATGCCTTCGTAGCACTTCTAGTCCTGGGAGGGAACAAACACGAGTCAGAGTCTGAGAAACGTATAATTCTGAACGGGAATTTAAGGGCCCAGCTGATCAGTGCATCTGTTTGAGGAAACAACTGGAAGTCAGAGGAAGAACCACCGGGAAGGAACAGACAGAATAATCCTGGAAACAGTGTTCCAGTCACTCTTAGTCATCGCTGAGCTCTCTGCACCTGGCCCTTCCCACACTTTGGCTGTAGGAGCCATTAAAAGTTGTCCTGTTTGCCTAAGTTAGTGCAACCGCTATATTGAACGTGGAAGCATTAGAGGGGAAAAAGCACAGACAACTTCACTCTGTCTCCATCTGTCCCCTTAAACTGTTCTCAGTGTAGGAAGTCCAGAGAATGTTGGTTACCTTTGAGGCACTAAGAATCCCATGGCCACATTGAGTCCAAGTCCAAAGTTAGAATGTCCAGACCTTTGTCATCGGCACAGCTTTCAATTTGTTCAATTATAGTAACTTCCCCTCCTCGTGTTAGAGCCTAGTACCAGTGGTGCCTGACCCAGGAAAGGGGTGTACCCTGCTTGTGTTTCTCCTTCCACTCCTCCCCCACTGCTGGCTACTGTTTCTGGCCTCTTTGGAATTGGTGGGGAAGGGAAAGAGAGTGTGAGCAGAGAAGACATAATGTTGGCACTCTCTGAACTGGCTCTCCTGTGGGGTGTTCTTGTAGGCGTTTTGGAGACCCCCTCCAAATTGGGACCTCCCCTCTGCAGTTCCCGATGTGGGTAATGCAAAAGCCTTGTCACTCACCCCTTCTGCAGCTCCTGGGACTCCCTATATCTGTCTTCCCCTGTTACTGTTGCTGAAGACCTGTCAACCCCCTAGGCAGACCTTTTGAAAAGGACCTAAAACAGCCCCACTAGCTCATCCATGCATCCTTTTCTGCCGCAAATTCTGGTAGTGTCGGCCAGTTCCAGTGCAGCTCACTCCTCCACGGTCAGCTCGTCTCGTGGCCTTTACACTTGTCAGGTAGAAGCCAGGCAGCGGGCAGTCCATTGTGTACCCTTTCTTCAATCTTTCTGTTGCGCTTCCCTCACCAGGCTTGACTGAGACGTGTATGGACTATCCATTCTGCCCCTTAAGAGAGATGGCGTTCATAATGCCGCTCTCTCCAAAGAAACTCTTCAAACTCTTTTTCCCTTCATCTCACTACCAGTTACTTTTATACTTGTTGTGGGGAGGGCCTTTGGACTTGTATAACAAGTATTCAGATATTTCCTTTGAAAATTTGCCTCTTAGTCTAGCATTCTACTGTAGTCTGAAACTTAACCATTCTAGAGGCTGGGCTGAAACTTTCTTTTTGGCATTTGGGTGGACTAATTTGATTTGGTTGTATGAACATTGTGATAAAAAAAAATCCTGATAACAGTCAACAAATATTTACTGACCATGTCCTGTGTGCAGCCACAAAAGAGAAGTACTTCCAGCCCTCGTGAGCTACCCGCCTAGAATAGATTTGGTCAGTGGTTAGCCTGCTGGCTGTGTTCTGCCCATACACATATACTCAGCCTCAGAGTCTTTAAATTCCCCTTGCATCTGTATTTATAAATGAAGAGATTTTATCTTAAAAGATCCAGATTCTTGGCTTTGAAAAAAAAAGCAGAAGATGTGGCGTTGCTGGGCCTGCATCGCTGTCTGGCAGAGCTCGCTGTTAGCTGGGGCTGATTGAGGCTGCTGTCTCCAGATGGACGCCCCTTCCCTCTTGGCTGAAGCCAGGGTCAGTTCCCATTTACCGTCATTGAGCCACACATACACCTTTTCTTATATTAAAGAGTAAATGAAATGTTTCTGGTCATCATGTCTCTTAAGAGAAAGAAAACAGGTACGTAGTTTTCTCCTAAGAGAGCCATGGAGGGGACATAATTTCTTTAGAAATGCATATTAAACACGTAAGAACACTTTGCAATTGGTGTGTGTGTGTGTGTGTGTGTGTGTGTGTGTGTGTGGTGTGTGTAAAACATGATTTAAGATGCCATGGGGACAGGAATCCAAGATGGCGGCATAGGTAAACACCTACACTGCTGCCTCGCACAACAATTTCAAAACTACAACTAAAAGAACAGACATCATCCAGAACCACAGGAAAGATGGCTAGGTGGAAGTTCTACAGCTAGAGGGAAGGAGAGTGGCTCACGGAGACCCAGAGGAGCTGTAAAAAGCTGAGGTACGGAGATGCACACGCTGAGAGAGTGGGTGCTGGAATACCTGGCTGGTTTTCTCTGGCAGGAGGGAAACAGAGACTCTCAAAGGCATTGAACCCCTTATCTTACAACACTAAACCCCAGATCCAGACGAAACTCATATGGGGGGAGTTTGGACTGTGAAAAGGGAGAGGTGCATGGAAATTTAGGGGAGTCGCAAAAGATCAGAGGCCTGGTGGCGTGCACGGGACTGCACAGAGGACAGATTGCTGATTGTGCTGCTGGCTTTTGCGAGTGGGCGGGATACAGGCCCTCCCAACTGTGCCACTTCTGACACTACTAAGCCCCTGTTTCGGGTGAAACCCTGGGGACCTAGACTCGTGTGGTCCTGGAGCGCAGGGGAGCTGGAAAGGCAGTGGTCTAGAGCCACTGTGGGTGCGCGCACAAGGACCACTCCAGCGATTACCCAGTCACGTGAGACTCAGGGGCCTTGGATGTCGAGGCCAACTGGAAGGCAAGGCTGTCCCTTAAGCCCTGAGACTCCACCCATCCCAAGCTCAATAGAGGCTTCTTCAGTTTTGCAAGTCTGGTATCATAAGGCTGAATTCAACACAGAAGTTCTCCCAGCATAGTGGAAATGCCGAGACAAGGGAAGGGATCACAAACAAAAGAAATGGAGGAAAAAAAGCGACTGGAAATAGAGTTTAAAACCACGCTTATAAGGTTTTTCAAGAATATGCTAGAAAAGTTGGATAAAGTTAGTGAGAGCCAAGAGGAGATGAAAAAGGACCAACTAGACACTGACTGAAATAAAAAATATTATACAGATTCCTAACAGCAGACTAGAGGAAGGCAAAAATCAAGTCAAAAATTTGAAATATAAAGAAGCAGAAAACATTCAACTGGAAAAACAAAAAGAGAAAAGAATCCAAAAATGTGAAGATAATGTAAAGAGCCTCTGGGACAGCTTCAAGCATACCAACATCAGAATTGTGGGGGTGCCAGAAGAAGAGAGAGAGAGCAAGATACTGAAAACCTATTTAAAGAAATAATGACTGAAAACCTACCACATCTGGTGAAAGAAATAGACTTACAAGTCCAGGAAGCACACAGAACCCCATATAAAAGGAATCCAAAGAGGACTACACCAAGACACATCATAATTAAAATACTAAGAGAAAAGACAAAGAGAGAATATTAAAAGCAGCAAGAGAAAAACAGTTCATTACCTACAAGGGAGCACCCATACGATTGTCAGCTGATTTCTCAACAGAAATTATGCAGGCCAGGTAGGAGTGGCAAGAAAATATTTAATGTGATGAATAGCAAGAACCTACAACCAAGAATAATCTATCCAGCAAAGCTATCATTCAGAATTGAAGGGCAGATAAAGAGCTTCACAGATAAGAAAAAGCTAAAGGAGTTCATCAATTCCAAACCAGTATTATATGAAATGCTCAAAGGTACTCTTTAAGAGGAAGAAGAAAAAGATAAAAGTCAAAAAATTATGAACAACCAATACATATCTATCAACAAGTCAATCTAAAAATTAAGTGAATTAAAAATGTGATCAACAGAATAAACTGGTGATTATAATAGAATCAGGAGCACAGAAAGGGAGTGGACTGATAATTCTCGGGGGGTGAGGGGTGTACAGGGAGAGACTGGACAAAAATCAAATACCTATGGATGAGGTCAATGGGAGGGAGATAAGGGCAGAGGGAAGGGTGGGAGCTGGGTGGAGGGGTGCTATGGAGGGGAAAAAAGAGAAACAAATGTAATAATCTGAATAATAAAGATTTAATTAAAAACAAAAAGATGCAATGGAAAACTAAAGCACAGATAAAATTACTATACAGAAAATATGTGGTTTAAAATAAGACATTTCAACAGTTGGTTTTTAATGCAACCAAAATAAAAAAAATGTGAGCTCCTATGGGATGGTATTACATTCTCCAACTTCCCTTGTTTATCTCATGTTCTTTCTTGGCCCCTGACATTTGAGTTTGCAACGGGGAGAAAACATTCTCTGGCCTCTCTGGAAGGAATCCACCAAAGTGTGGATGCATCCTCCATGCAGGGGGCCCCAGAGGGTCAAAGCTCAGGTCTGAGGAACAATAGCAGGACAGTTGCCACAAGGTTATTACCTAGGGGGAAAGTGACAGGTGTTTGGCAAGTTAATGAAATTTTCTTTTCCATGAAATGATACAACAGGATTGTTGAGAATGTTCAACTTTGGAAACTAACTTTTTGCAAATTTTGATTTTAGTTTAGTTTTTCAATTGAAATCTTTTTCTGTTTTTCTGATTAGTTTAAGTTCTGGTGATTGTTGAGCTAAACCTCTAGTCCATTTATCTGATTGATTTAGAGCAAAACCAGATTTTGAGAAAAGGATTTCATTTGCCCCAACCCTGTGCTCTTAAGAGGCAGGCCTTCTGATGAGTTATGTGTCCTAGTCAGTATCTTCAGTTTTAAGAAGAGGAATTATTCTCTTATCACAGCTTAGCTGCTTATGAAAGCACTCAAGTGTGGCCTTAAGCAGGGTTACAGAATGACTTGGGGAGGGACTTGCCAGTAGGTGTGACTTTCCTGTCGTGGTCATTCATTGCTCACTGAAGTCTGAGTTCCTCGAAGGCCTTGCTGCCTGGTCTTTTCCATGTAGTGGTTGTTTGGTCTTGAGTGTTCTGTTTTATCCACATAGGAAGCTAGGCCAGCTGAGAACTGCATTCATAGAACCCTTATTTTGGTGAAGCCATTCTACACACACACACACACACACACACACACACACACACACTCACTCACACACTGTAATCTTTCCATCTACAAATATTTTGGGGGACACAGAGGGATTCCTTCAGGTCTTAGTATTGGGAATAACTATTATTCCCCGGATTTATTTGTGGACACTGTAAATCATTTATAGAAATTCTTTGCATTTAGTTTTAGCTGTGAGAAATCTGGGGAAACGGATCTTTAATCCTCCTCTGGCAAGCACAGAGGACCTTAGGACATCTACTTTGGGTATTTTTGTCTTGGCTGCATTTTATTATTTTTTTCTGTGCTTATTGCTTTCTGGCTCCCTTATTTCTTCTTTTTAAAACCTTGTACTTCATACAGTTTATTTTTTTAAAGCTACTTCAACTTTATTTTAGAATGAGGCAAGATATAAAGAATTAAATAAAATAGTAACAATTTTTTATTTCTTACAAACATCAACTTGCTTCTGGATTTTATTTTAAATTTTCTATTATGTAATCAGATATACCAATTCGTCTTTATTGATTTTTAAATTTATATTTAGAGAGTGAGGAAGGGAGAGGGAGAGAGAGAACATCAATGTGAGAGTGAAATACCAATCAGCTGCTCCCTGCACACCCCCAATCGGGGTGTGAGCTCACAACCCAGACTGACTGGGAAGTGAACCAGCAACCTTCCAGTGCGCGGGATGACGCCCAGCCAACTGAGCCACACTAGCCAGGGCAGATCTATCAATTCTTTGTGATTGTCATGAAGAGAATCATTGACATGGATTTGAGAAGCCCTTGGCTGCCACATCTTCTCCCCACAGTTAATGTGGCTGATGGAGCAAAAACTGTGCTTAGAGCTTAGGGGAAGCAGAGATTACTTCTGACCCTCTTACTTTCCCAGGGGTCTGGTTTTGTGTTGTTGTTTTTTTTTTAATTTAAGTCTCAAGCCCTACCGTTAAACAGGAAGGCAGTTATAAACCAGCAGAGGACTGGCCAGCCTAGACGTTCTGGTAAACACCTGGCCTGACCCTGGCCCTTCACAAAACAGGTGGTCAGTAAGGGTTTGTGACGTAAATTCAGTTGTGGCTGTGTATTTGGATCTGCTCTCTGAAGCAGTTGTCTGTCCCCGTGGTCTAGGTCTGGGGCAGGCCGTCTGCTAGTGTCAGCAGGGGCTTGCTTGCTTCTGGTGACCTTCTCTGCTTTCTTTTCTTTTTCAGAGTATGATCGGCTGGGCTTCCTCCTGAAGCTGGACTCTAAACTGTGAGTAGAATGAGAAAACGCCTGTGGTGGTTGGGTTCCCAGGGGCCTCTGTCCTCAGTCTGTCAGCAGGATTTTGGAGTCTGTTACAGTCTGCAGGGGCCTGCGGGGGGTGGGATTGTGGGTGTGCATGAGGCCTGAGATTTGGTGGCACAGGCAGCCACTGCAAGGAATTTGAGGGACAAAGAGGCCTCCAGCAAGGCTTCTGCTCCCAGAATGTAGGGTGATGGGGTTGCAGCGGGAGTCAGTGGCCTCTCAAAGATGCCCTGCAGCCAGTCTGCAAAACCTGCCGTGATCAGACCCCCGATTCCCTCCTATTGTTCTCCCACAGGTAGACCCCCTCATTTCCCAGTACCGCTGCCTATGTTTATTATCTGTGCCTGAAATTTTCCTTCCTTGCTTGTCTTACTAGGAAAACTCAAAGACTACCTCCTTTTTTTAAACAAAATGATCTCTTTCTTCATGCTTCCTGTGAATTTTCTCCCACTGTCACCAATTATCTCATTATACTTAACTGTGTAATGATTATTATTTGATTAAGTGCACAGGCTCGGAGCCAGGCAGGGCTTCATTCAAATCCCAGACTGCCACTTACTCTCCTTGTGATTTGGGACAAGCTATTTAACCACTCTGAGTCTGGTTTCTTCTGTCATATGAGAATTTAATTGAAATGAATTGATTCGTAGTGGGTTTCAAATAAAGGGTATCTAATCCTTCCAGATCCTTCCCTGGATCTTGCCTTCTTGGTCTCCCTAGTACCTAGACGGTACTGGAATATGTTTGTTACGTGCTCGCTAGGCACTGAACACTTGGCTTCGAGGATGGGTGACAGGTGGATGACGAGATCCGGAAGCCTTGAAATCAGGCTCTGTCTGCTATGTGTGTCTGTGCCCTGCACGAGACCTCTCCCACGGTCGATGTGCAATACATGGTTGCCACTGTGCCAGTGGCTTTTCTCTGTTGTTAGTCATCTGAGTATACCTAGAGCCCCTGTCCTGTACGAGACAAGACACAAAAGATCAGACTATGTCTCCTTTTCCTCTCTTGCATGAGGCCTTGACCACACCTGCTATATAATACGTCAAGTCTGGGGCTCTTTGGCTTTCCCACTGAATTGCCTGGCATCTGGCCCTCTTCTCCTGGCATCTGGCTTCTTGGCTCTGGTGCCTTGTACTGTGAGTGTAGGAGTTGTAATTCTCCCAGCTTTTATACATCATGCGGGCAGCCACGAGGGAAGAATGGTCTGTTCTTCATACCAAGCTAATAGAGAGATGTCAGCTATGTGCAGCACCCTGAGGAATGGGGCTTGATTATGCTAGAAGCCACAGTCTTCCCTTTTTTATTTTATTTTTTAAATTTTTTGTTAATCCTCACCCAAGGATAGTTTTCCTTTTTTTTTTTTTTCTTTTTAGAGAAAGAGTGGGGGGAGGGGGAGATACAGTGAGAGAAAAACATCGATGCAAAAGAGACACGTCAATTGGTTGCCTCCTGTACACACACACCGACCAGGACCAGGGATTGAGCCTGCAACCGAGGTATGTGCCCTTGACTGGAATAGAACCCGTGGACTGCGGGGTTCTTTGCTCTATCCACTGAGCCACTGGCTAGGTCAGTCTTCACTTTAAAAAAAAGTCTTAATTTAGTACTCTGGGCAAAAAATTAAAAAACAAAAACAAAACAAGTATAAGCTAATAAGCCAGTGAAATGCCAGCAGAATGGAAATGTAGTTAATTACTCCTGATGAACAAAAGACGTGCTATGTAGGACACATTAACTACAGTATTTAAACTGCCTTCAAGAGTGCAAGGAGGGGGTTAGGAGGACCTGACCGTTAGATTAGGACAGCAGGGCACAAGTGTCCATATAGTAGGCTGTGTGTAGCTTTCTGTTGTGTAGCAGGCTGGTTCCATGAACCCTTTGAGTCAGCTTTCCTTCGTTTGATTTAACTCACAAAATAGACTTTTCTTTCTTACTACCAAGGCTTTCTCAGCCCAGTGCTGTCTGCGAAGAAAGCACAGATAGGTGGGAAAGGTTTTTACATGCTTCCAGGGAGAAGTTTCCAAGTTAGGGGTTCTGCTTATGAGGGACAGTCCCTTAGCAATATTCAGATCTACCCTTATAAATTCTCTTTCTGCTGTGTTGTGTTGTTTCTGATGCGTAGAAAAGGTTTTAAACTTGGATCAGAACTGAGTTGGACTTTTGCCCCTGCTGCTAATTTAGAGGACCTTTGATAATTCACTTTAGATATCTGATCCCAGTTTTTCCTTATGAAGAGTAAATAACGATACCTAGTGCGAAGGTTTTATGAAGAATAAAAGAAAGGGCTTTATAAAGTATGAATAAGTCTGCAAATCTAAGAATTTGCTTTCATTTATTTTGATTGGGTTTATTTAGCTTCTTAGGTATAAGAATTCATATGTCCTGAAAATTTTTGCAGCCAATTCTCATTAAATATTGCCTCTGCCTAACTTTCTCTCAACTCCTCTTTTGAAACACTGATGAAATGTTGGACCTTTTCATTCTAGCCTCCAGGTCAGTTATATTTCATATGTCCATCTTTGGTTTATTCCACATTAAATTGGAATCCCAAAGGACTCAACATAAGGATAAACTAAAACTAAGCCTGCACAACCCAACCAGGACAGCAGGAAAGATTGCCAGAGCACTGAGAGGATTGGCAGTAAGGTTAAAGAACAGAAACATGTGGCATTCACAGCCAGAGTTCTCATCACTCATGTGATCCATGAACTCTTAAGTTTAAGGTGTTTCAGACTGGCAATGCCTCCAAATCCAGACAGAAGCAAATGCAGAACCTTTCTGGGAAAAGACATGACTTTCTCACTGATAACTTTTCAAGGAAATGAGCCGCTGACAGTAAAAAATAACTAGCACTCAAGGAAACCAGGCTCCATTAGTGAGAACCGTGAAAGATAACAGACAGCAGAGAGGGACTCCCAAAGACTTATGACATTGGAGTTACCAGACACCATTTATAAAGCAGTTATCTACACTAATAAAAGAGAAATAGGCAAATTGAGCATACATCTGTGACATCTACCAGCCAATCAGGAGCAAATATGCAAATTAACCCAACAAAGATGGAGGGTTAATTTACATATACAGGCTCGGAGCAGCTGGGGGCTGGGCACTGCTTGCATGTGCACTGGCACCCAGCAGCTTGCGTCCCAGGGACAGGCATCCTCGGGACACGGGCTGCTCTGAGCCTATAGGCCTGCGCATAGGCCTGGAGCAGCCAGAATCCCAGAACAACCTTCGGCCACTCCGGGGCTAAGCGCACAGGCACAGAGCAGCTGGGAGTGGGCAGGAACATTCACTGCATCGCCATAGCAATCCGGCCTATGTTCTTGCCCTGTGGTTGCTTGCGAGTACCAGCACTAAGCAGCCTGCATCCCCGGGTCAAGCATCCTCAGGAGCCAGGCCGCTCTGAGCCTGTAGACCTGCACATAGGTCTGGAGCAGCTGGGGTCCTGGAACGACCTCCCCAGCCACTCTGGGCCTATGCGCACAGGCACAGAACAGCCGAGGGCAGGACGAGAACATCCCCCACAGTGAGTGAGCACACTGCAGGGGACTGCTTGCCTCTGGCCTTGGCAGCAAGGGACAAGCAGTCCCCTGCATGGCCCCCACAGAGAGCAGACACCAGGGCCCTCCTTGCCCCTGCGACAGTGAGCCAGAGAGCAGACAGCAGGGCCCTGCTTGCCCCTTGCCCCGGCAGCTAAGGGCAAGCAGGCCCTCACAGAGAGCAGACACCAGGACCTGCGGTGGCATCAAGCAGGCAGGTCCACAGAGAGCAGAGAACCACAGGGAGCAGGCCTAAGCCATTAGTAGGACATCCCCTGAGGGCTCCCAGATTGGAAAGGGTGCAGGTTGGGCTGAGGGACCCCCTCCACTCCCGTGCACAAATTTTGTGCACCAGGCCCTGGTAGTTACTATTATTATATTGTATGTACTATAGTTAAAAATAAAAGACAAGATTAAAATATATACATGGAATACAGAACTATAAAAAGTAAAATATTAGATTTGAAAGAACTTCTAAGTTGAAAACCACAGTAACCAGAATTAACTCAATGGGATTTATTTATTAATTGTTATTATTATTTTTAATCCTGTTAATTTCTTTTTGAGAGAGGAGAAAGAGAGAGAGAGACATTGATGTGACAAAGAAACATTTCTCAGTTGCTTCCAATATGCACCCCTACCTGGGACTGAACCCTCAACCTGGGTATATGTCCTGACTGGGAATCCAAGCTGCAACCCTTTGGTGTATGGGACAACACTCAAATGAACTGAGCCACCGGCCAGGGCAAAAAAACGAAGTAGGGTTTAGCAGTAGATTAGATACAACAGAAGGCAGTTACTGAATTGGAAGATAAATCAGAGGAAATGACCTGTCACAGTGGTTGGTCAGCTTTTTACTGGAAAAGGCCAGATAGTTAATATTTTAGGGTTTGGGAGCCTTATTATCTCTGTCCCAACTACAGTGCTCAACTGTGCTGCTGGGACATGAAAGCAACCATAGACAACACATAGGCAAATGAGTATACCTGTATTCCAATAAAACTTTATTTATTGAAATTTTAATTTCATATAATTTTTATGTCATGAAACGTACTCCCCAACCATTATTTTCTTTTTCACTGTTAAAATGTTTTAATATCAATGTAAAATGAGATCAGAGTTTCACAAGCAAAAAGACATTCTTAACTCAAGGGCCATACGAAAAACAGATAGAGGGTTGGATTTGACCCACAAATCATAGTTGGCTGGCCCAACTAAGAATGCAGCACAGTTATAGCTGCGTAAGAATCGTCTCTCCACCTCAGGTGCTTTCTATTCTTGAGATCCTATTATATATAAAAATGCTCTTAAAAAATCTCTATCCTGTGATACTAAAAAAAAATCTAGAAATAGATGTTTTGGATTTTTTATTTTTGTGATACTCTTTTAATTACGTCTTTGTAACTTCCCTGCTGCTTCTGTCTGCATGACAGAATCACTTGTGAGCACCGTGCAAATGATTCAGGCTACTTAGATGCAGTGAGCTGTACAAATCTTGCCTTTTAACTGCAAGCTCTGTTGTTCCAGGAGCAGTGGTTTTTGGAGGTTAATAACATGGGCTGTGAAGTCAGACATGAATTTTTAAAGCCCAGTTCCATATCTTACTAGCTGTAATCTTAAATGATTTGTTTTACTCCTAAGCCTCAGTTTCCCACTATAAAGTGGGAATAATAGTAATCACCAAAGGATGACATTCAACATGCCCTGTACCGTTATCAGTGTCTGGTAAACTGGGAAGGATATAGCCCCAAAATGAGACTTGAACCTCAGCTTGCCTCTTATTCCATTCCCCGTATTTCATTTTGTCACTTATTCATGTAGTAAATATTTCTTGAGCACCAACCATGAGCAATGAACAGGTTTTTGTGTTTTGTTTTTTTTAAATAGGCTGGCTTGGAAGCCTAAATGGAGTACAAAGCGTTCACAAGGGCTTCTCAGGTGCATGGAGTGTAGTAGAGGCAGCAGCCTCCATTGCACAGGGCAGTAGAGAGTCTGGTGTTTTCGGAGATACCAAGGTTACTGTGAAAGCAGAAGGTAGGAGGAGCATTCACTGAAGAAGCTGAGGATGTAAAAAAGCAAGGCTTCAGAGAACACAGTGGAAAGTCGGAGTATGGTTCAGGGGGCAGAGAAGTGGGAGAGTGGGCCACAAAGAAGAAGCAGAGAGCAGTGACTTAAGGATGAGGAAACGGACAGGGACATAATTGAAGGAATGAGCAAGCATCACCAGGATGGGAGGCTGGTGAGTTGGGTATTGCTGGCCTTTTGGTGCCTAAGAATCAATCTTGTGTTCTCTTGCGGGTGGGCACCCAGGCTGCTCCGTGCACTCAGGGACAGCTCAGTTGGACGATGCCTCCAGGAGGTTCAGGTCTGGTCCCTGGGGAGGCTCTGGGATCTCCAAACGAGTCCCAAGTTTAGGGAGCGGGGCTGCAGGCTGCTGCCCCAGCATTAAGGTAAGCACTTCCTTATTCATTCAACACATTTCTTGAGCAGTTGCCATGCATCTGACCCATGCTCTGAGGATATACCAGGGAATAAGATGGTTAGACGTGTTTTCACTGTCCTGGAAGATGGTAAGCGCTCTGACAAAGGAAAAAAAGAATGCTGGAGAAGCGCATGCCAAGTTTAAATGGGGTAGTCAGGGTAGGTCTTAACTGAGAACGTAAGCAAAGAATCAAAGGAAGGGATGGGTTAGCCTGCCATTATCTGGAGGCAAAACATTCCAGACAGAGCCCTAAGGGTATCTCACTCTCAGTTGTGAAGAGAAATATGACCCCATGATCCGGGAATGTGCCCCTTAGTCCAGCAGAGAGAAGAGCCATCTGGAGCCATGAAGGAGCCAGACTCTGGTGTCCGGGTGTGCATTTCCTGAGCTGATGTCAGCCTTCTGGGAGCTGATTTTACTGAGTGTAGGTTTCATCTGTTGCAGCAGGGTGTGGGTAGGTCCTCCGCGCTCCAGGGAATCTTTGGTCCGCTGTGACAGTGTGGTGCCTTATAGTCACCACGTGGGCAGATGCAGACATGGGGAGTTTAATGTTCAGACTCATTTCACAAGGAATTACATGTGAAGATACAAAGACCTGAAAGCTGAAACCCACATCTTTTAACCCCCGAAAGGCTTGTGAAAGCCAGAGTTGTGGAAGGCCTAAATACATGGGGCAGTGCAAGTTATACCCTAAGCCTTAGGGCCTAAGGCATCGTTTCCTCTTTCCTGAAGAGCCTGCCAAGCTCCCTGCAGCTGCCAGGGGAAAGTGTTCAGTGAGCATGTATTGTGCGCTAATGCAATCCTAGGTACTTTCTGCGTTACTTATGCCTCACAACAGCCACTTAGATGATCTCATTCAGTCTCATGGCTTTAACTATATCTGGGTTGATGACTCCCGGATTTATAGTTCAAGCCCAGTCCTCTTGCCCCACACTCCAGACTCACTTATGTAATTACTTGCTCTACTTGGATGTGTATTAGGCATCTCATACCTAACACTAGTGGCCCAGTGCATAAAATTGGTTCACATTGAAAGGGAATTAACTAGAGAAAATATTTTAATTTTGCTATTTGCCCTTTCTCTATAATAGAAGTGTCAGAGATGAAAAAAATTAATAAAATGTATATGAAAATCTCCCTCCTATCAGAGTCAGGTGCACTGCAGGACCTAGAGTCAAGTCCCTGCTCACCACCCACACATGCTTCCAAAATGCAGGACACCCAGACCCAGTTGGCCCTGCCCCCATTGGGTAAGACCCAGACTCGCTGGCCCCACCCCCATCAAGCCCCTCCAGGCAGAGAGTGCAGCCTCAGGCCCCCTGGCCTGGCACTATGGTGAGGGGTACGGCCTGAGGTCCCCTGTCAAGTCCTTCTGGGCGGGGAGACACAGCCTGAGGTCCCTGAGCCTGGCACTGGGGCAGAGGGCGCAGAATGAGATCTCCCAGCCTGGCACTGGGGTGGGGGGTGCAGCCTGAGGTCTCCCGTCATGCCCCACCAGGTGGGAGCTATAGCCTGAGATCCCACATCAAGCCCTACCCGGGCAGGGGCATGGCCTGAGATCCCATTAAGCCCTGCTGGGTGGGGGGTGCAGCCTGAGGTCTCCCGGTCTGGTGCCAGGGCAGGGGGCATTGCCTGAGGTCCCTCGCCCTGGCCAGGCACCATGCAGCCTCAGGTCTCTGCTGTCTGGTCGTGACGTTATGGTGTAGAGACTAATTTGCATAATCCTCTATTATAGAAATAGATGTCCAAAACCCAACTCTGGATTCATACCCTCTGCCCCCCAGAATCTTTCCTATCCCAGAAAATGGCAATTTCATCCTTCTCGTTGGCAAAAGATCTTAATAGCCCTGGCTGGTGTTGCTCAGTGATTAGAGTGTTGGCCTGCACACAGAGGAATTGCCAGTTCAATTCCTGGTCAGAGCACATGCCCAGGTTACATAGTGGAATCACTTGAGAAGCTTAAAATTTTACTGATGCCTTCATCTACCACTGAGGTCGGGTGGGAAACATCTGGCCGGTCATATACGCCTGCGAAATCATTTGGCTCTGCCAAGGCTTTAGGAGTGAATTAATGAACTGTTTGGCCAAATATAGCAGGCTAATTTTTAAGTTGATAATTTTGTATAGCCTGCAAATGATGTTATAAATATCCAAATGGCCCTTGGCAGAAAAAAGGTTCCCTGCCTCTGCCCCAGAGATTACAAAGTTGTTGGGTTGAGGAGTAGCCTAGGCATTGGTTTTTTTAAGCTCCCTAGGTAAGTCTGATATGCAGTTGAGAACCACTGCTCTTAAAAATTCCCCTTCCTCAGAAACCAAGATGGCGGCATAGGTGAACACCTAAACTGCTGTCTCGCACAACAATTTCAAAACTACAACTAAATGATAGAACAGAGATCATCCAGAGCCACAGGAAAGCTGGCTGAGTGGAAATTCTACAACTAGAAGGAAAGGGGGGCTCACAGAGACCCAAAGGAGCTGCAAAAACTGAGGTACGGAGACGCGTGTGTGGAGAGAGCAGGTGCTGGAATACCTGGCTGGCTTCCTCTGGCGGGAGGGAGATGGAGACTCCCAACTGCACTGAACCCCTTATCCTACGGCACTGAACCCCAGGTCTGGGCAAGACTCATACAGGGGAAGTCTGGACTGTGAAAAGGAGGAGTGCACAGAAATTTAGGGAAGCTGCAATAGGGCAGAGGTCTGAGGGTGCACACACCATTGCGTACAGAAGACGGACTGCTGATTGTGCTGCTGTCCTTCTCTAGTGGGCGAGAGACAGAGCCTCCCAACTGTGCCACTTCTAACTCCACTGAACCCCAATTTCGGGCGAGACTCTGGGGACGCAGACTCATACTGGTCCCGGAGCACAGGGGAACCAGAAAGGCAGAGGTCTAAAGGCACTCGCACATGTACACAAAGAGGCTGCAACGATTATCAAGAGACACTTGAGACCCAAGGGCCGCATAGGGCCTGGCTGACTAAAAGCCAAGGCTATCTGCTAAGCCCTGAGACTCCACCCCTCCCCAGCTCAACACAGAGGCTTTTGCAGTTTTGCAAGTCTTGTATCATAAGGCTGATTCCAACACGGAAGTTCTTCCCACATAGTGAAAATGCAGAGACAAAGGAACAGATCACAAACAAAAGAAATGGAGGAAAACAAACGACTGGATATAGAGTTCAAAACCATGGTTTTAAGGTTTTTCAAGAATTTCCTAGAAAAGATGGATAAATTTAGCGAGACCCAAGAGGAGATGAAAAAGGACCAACTAGAAATTAAACATACACTGACTGAAATAAAACATATTATACAGAGACCTAACAGCAGACTAGAGGATCGCAAGAATAAAAAAAAAATTTTGAAATATAAAGAAGCCGAAAACACTCAACTGGAAAAGCAAGAAGAAAAAAAGAATCCAAAATTTGAAGATAGTGTAAGGAGCCTCTGGGACAACTTCAAGCATACCAACATCAGAATTATGGGGGTGCCAGAAAAAGAGAGCAAGATACTAAAAACCTATTTGAAGAAATAATGACTGAAAACTTCCCCAACCCAATGAAAGAAATAGATTTACAAGTCCAGGAAGCAAACAGAACCCCAAATAAAAGGAATCCAAAGAGGACCACACCAAGACACATCATAATTAAAATATCAAGAGCAAAAGACAGAGAGAGAATATTAAAAGCAAGAGCAAAACAGTTAATTACCTACAAGGGACCACCCATATGATCATCAGCTGATTTTTCAACAGAAACTATTCAGGCCAGACTAGAGTGCAAGAAATATTCAAAGCGATGAAAGCAAGAACCTACAATCAAGATTACTCTACCCAGCAAAGCTATCATTCAGAATTGAAGGACAGATAAAGAGCTTCACAGATAAGAAAAAGGTAAAGGAGTTCATCAACACCAAACCAGTATTATATGAAATGCTGAAAGATACTCTTTAAAAAGAGGAAGAAGAAAAAGGTAAAGATAAAAGTATGAACAACAGCCAAGACCAGTTTGGCTCAGTGGATAGAGTGTTGGCCTGCGGACTGAAGGGTCTCAGGTTCGATTCCGGTCAAGGGCATGTGCCTCGGTTGTGGGCACATCCCCAGTGGGGGACATGCAGGAGGCAGTTGATTGATGTTTCTCTCCCATCGATGTTTCTAACTATCCCTCTCCCTTCCTCTCTGTAAAAAAATCAATAAAAATGTATTTTAAAAAAATGTATGAACAACAAATACTTATCTATCAACAAGTGAATCTAAAAATCAAGTGAATTAAAAATCTGATGAACAGAATAAATTGGTGAATATAATAGAAATAGGGGCATAGAAAGGGAGTGGACTGTCAGTTCTCAGGGGAAAAGGGATGAGGGGGGTGCAGGGAGAAACTGGACAAAAATCATACACCTATGGATGTGGACAATGCAGAGGGAGGTAAAGGTAGAGCGAGGGGAGGTATGGGGGGAAAAAGAGAAACAAATGTAATAAACTGAACAATAAAGATCTATTAAATAAAAAAATAAATTCCCTTTCCTAGCCAAAACCCGTTTGGCTCAGTGGATAGAGCGTCAGCCTGCAGACTGGAGGGTTCCAGGTTCGATTTCGGTCAAGCGCATGTACCTTGGTTGTGGGCACATCCCCAGTGGGGGGCATGCAGGAGGCAGCTGATAGATGTTTCTCTCTCATTGATGTTTCTCTCTCATTGATGTTTCTAACTCTCTGTCACTCTGCCTTCCTTTCTGTAAAAAATCAATAAAATATATTTTTTTAAATTCCCCTTCCTGTCTGAAGAAATCTTCACTTTCCCAGGTGAGTGATACTAAAAATAAACTCACCTTTGAGATCAGGCCCCTTCCTACATGTAGGAGTATGTCTATGCAGTGTTTCTCAACACAGGACCTCATCACCCAGAGATTCTGATTTAGTTGATCAGAAATCCAATCTGAGTACCTTAATGTTTGGAAGTTCCCCCAGGTGATTCTAACATGCCAGAGTTTAGAATCATTGGAGGTATAGCCTTCAAGCCTGTCACTGTAATTATATCTGAATATAGCATAATAACTACTGCAGAATGTAATAGTAGTTATGATAGTGGGATTGTGGGTACTTTTTTCTTTTGGGTTTACATTTTCTGTATTGTTCTTATATACCTTTATGTGGAAAAAATATTTGGATGCACCCTTTTTCTGTATTTTTTAAAAATATATTTATTGATTTTTTTAACAGAGAGGAAGGGAGAGAGACAGAAAGCCAGAGACATCGATGAGAGAGAGACATCAATCAGCCGCCTCCTGCACGCCCCACTGTGGAGATGTGCCCGCAAGCAAGGTACATGCCCCCGACCGGAATCGAACCCAGGACCCTTCAGTCCGCAAGCCGACGCTCTATCCACTGAGCCAAACTGGTCTCGGCCTTTTTCTGTATTTTTTTTCATGATTTCATTATCTCTTGGTCTCTAATACTACTTTTTTAAATTCATTTTATATTAAATTTCGACTACCATTCCTTTTTGTTTAGTGTTTTGTTTTGTTTTTTAGAGTCTTTAAAAATGTGAATCAGTTGAAGAGTTTCCTGTACAGTCTATTGGCCTACTTAAGTATATTTTTCTTATCTACAATTGAAATGCATGTTTCTGTAGAGATTTTATATTTGTTTTTTCTGTGTTGTCGAAGTTCTAAGAGGCCTGAGGGTGAAACATGGTACATCTGAGGAATGGACAGATCAAATCATGCAGGGCTGTGGTGATAATAGTAAGATGTGGGCTTCATTTTGAGGGCAGAAGATGCCACTGGAGTGTTTTATGAGGTGAGAAGCAATCAGTTTTGACCTATAGGAAAATGACTTCAGCTGAGAGACAGTAGAAGGATTGGAGAGGAGCAGAAGTGGAAAGGAAAATAGTACCTAAGAGGCTGTCATAGAAGTCAAGAGCAGAAATCAGTAGAAAAAATCCAACAAAACTAAAAGCTGATTTTATTTGGAAATATTAATAGCATTGAAAAACCTCTTGCTGGGTTAACCAAGAAAAAAAAAGAGGAGATACAAATTACTAATACCAGCAATGAAAAAGAGATCATCGCTACTGATCCCAGGGATCAGTATGTTATGAACAACTTTATGCCTACAAATAGTAAAGGAATCCTATCTAATAAAGAGGGGATATGCTAATTGACCATCACTCCATCACAGCTGAGGCCCAGTTCCCATAAGGAGCAGGGACCTGAGGCTCTGCCCTCCCCCGCGCCTGTGGGGCTTGACAGGGGACCTCAGGCTGCACCCCCCACCCCAGTGCCAGTCCGGGGGACCTGAGGCCACACCCCCCACTTGGTGGGACTTAACAGGGGATTTCAGGCTGCACGCCCTCCACCTCAGCACCAGGACAGGGGACCTGAGGTTGTTCCCACGCCCCTCTGAGTTTGACAGAGGACCTCAGGCCATGCCCCTACCCAGTGGGACTTAATGGGGGACCTCAGGGTGCATCCTCAGTGCTGGTTTGGGGGAAACTCAGGCCATACTTCTGCCCAGCAGGGTTTGATGGGGGACCTGAGGCTGCACTTCCCTCCCAGTGCTGGAGTGGGCGACCTGAGGCTGTGCTGTGCTGTGCCCCCACCTCCCACCCCCCACCTGGTGGGGCTTGACAGGGGACCTCAGGGCATGCCCTCCACTTGACAGGGGATCTCAGGCTTGATGGAGGACCTCAAGGCCACCCACCCTGGTCTGGGCTAGAGGACCTCAGGCCACCCCCCTCCTGTCCTGGCGCTGGGCCAGAGTACCTGAAGCTATGCCCCCTGCCCGGCAGGGCTTGACAAGGGTGGGACTGGCTGGGTCTGGATCTAGCTCAATTGAGGGGAGTGGGGTGTCTGTGTTTGGGTTTCACGTGATTTTGAGGTGCATGTGGGTGGGCGGGGACTTGACTCTGAGTCCCATGGTGTGCCCCAGACTTTGACAGGAGGAAGGTTTTCATATACATTTTACTGATTTTCTTTCATCTCTGACACTTCTATTATAGAGAAAGGACAAATAGCAATATTAAATTATTTCCTCTAATTAACCCCCTTTTAAGGTGCATGAATTTCAAGCACTGGGTCACTAATATTATGAATAACTTTATGCCTACAAATTTTATAACTCAGATGCAATGGACCAATTCCTTAGAAGACACAAACTATCAAAATACACATAGGAAGAAATAAATAATCAGAATAGGTCTATATCTATTAAAGAAATTAAATCCATAATTAATAACCTTCCAAAACAGAAAACATTAGGCTCAGATGGTCTCACTGGTGAATTCTGTCAAACATTTAAGGAAAAGATGATAGCAGTTCTCTACAGTTTTTTCCAGAAAATGGAAGCAAAGGGAACACTTCCTAACTTATCTTAAAATCAAAACCAGATAAAGCATTGTAAGAGGAGAAAACCACAGACTAGTATCACTCATGAACATCATGTAAAAATCCTCAGTAAAATATTAGCATATTAAATGCAACAATGTATAAAAGGAGTCACAAACCACAACTAAGTGGGATTTGTTCCAGATACACAAATTATAAATGCAGAAATTATAAAGTCAATTGCTGTATTCCATCACCTCCACAGGGCTAAAAAAGAAAAATCATATGATTTTTATCTTTAAGTTACAGAATAGGCATTGATACAGTCCACATCCTATTGTTTTTTAGGAAAAACTCAGGAAACTAGGAAAGAGAGAAACTTTTTCACTTTGATAAAGAACACCCGTAAAAATCTATAGCTTAACATTATACTTAATGGTGAGAAACTAGATGCTTTTCCCTAAAACTGGGAAAAGGCAAGCATGTCCTCTTTCACCACTCCTATTCAACATTATACTGAAAGCTCTGATTCAATCATAAAAGAAAGAAAAGGTATAGAGATTAGGAAGGTAGAAATAAAACTGTGTTCACAGACAACATGTTGTTTATGTAGAAAATCCCGGAGAATTGGGATTCCATGGAACTAATTAGCAATTATAGCAAGGTTGCAGGATATAAGGTTAATTTACAAAAGTCCGTTGCTTTTCTACATACCAGCAAGTGAACAATTGGAATTTGAAATTAAAAACACAATATTAGCCCTAGCCAGTTTGGCTCATGAGCCTGTGGACTGAAAGGTCCAGGGTTCGATTCCAGTCAAGGGCACATGCCCAAGTTGCAGGCTTAATCCCCAGTTGGGGGCAGGAAGGAGGCAGCCGATGAGTGATTTTCTCTCATCACTGATGTTTCTCTTTCTCCCTCTCCCTTCCTCTCTGAAATCAATGAAAATATATTTAAAAACAAAACACAATATTATTTACATGGGCATACACAAAGAAATACTTAGGTATAAATCTGACAAAATACACTTATATATATGGAAAACTATAAAACTCTAATGAAAAAAAAATTTAAAAAAACCTAGATAAATAGAGATTATATTCCATGTTCATGAATTAGAAGACTCAATATTGTTGAAATGTCAGTTCTTCCAAACTTGATCTGTAGATTCAACATAATTGGTGTTGCTCAGTGTTAGAGTGTACCACAGGGTTGCAGATTCAACTCCTGGTCAGAGGCAGGTACCTAGATTGCATGGATTGAATGGGCCTGGTTGTGGTGTGTGCAGTAGGCAACCAATTGATCTGTCTCTCACATCAATGTTTGTTTTCCTCTCTCTCCTCCTCCTCCTCCTCTTCCTCTTTCTTACCCTCTCCCCTCCCCACCTTTCCATGCACTCCCTCTAAAGATCAATGGAGAAAATATTCTCGGATGTGGATTAACAATAATAACAACAATGAAAACCCCAGCAAGTTATTTAGTGGATAGGAACAAACTTATAGTTTACTAGAGACCTGGTGCATGAAATCCATGCATAGGAAGGGTACCTAGGACTGACCTGCAATCAGGGCCAATCTTCCCCAGCTGCCAGCAGCAGGCCTACTCCCCACTGGCAGCCCTCTGTGAGGGGGGCGACCGGCAAGGCGATCAGGGCTCCGCTTGCACTGTCTTGGCCTGTCGCCACCCACATCCGCCACCACCCACCCTCAGTTTCCCATTCCCCATCAGAGCCTGCTGGCAGGGGGGAGGGACCGAGAGGTTGGCCGGCAGGCCCACGATTGGGGCCTGTGGACTGCGGGTAGCTACTGCGTTGAGCATTTGCTCCCTGGTGGTCATTTCACTGTCTGGTCGATTTGCATATTACGCTTTTATTATATCCGATATGGAAAGGCAAAAGACCCAAAATAACCCATGTAATGCTAGCAAAGAATGAAGTTGAGGGACTGATGCTACATGGCTTCAGACTTACAATAATGCTACAGTAACCAAGTATTCTGTTCCATGGTACTGAATAGAATAGAGAGCATAGAAGTAGACATACACAAATATACAGATGCCCCTTGACTTACTGTTGAAAATATTGTTAAGTCGAAAATGTATGTAATATACCTAACCTACCAACCATCATAGTTTAGCCTAACCTATCTTAAACATGCTCAGAACACAATATCCCCAAAATGCTGGCAACATAGTTCATCGTAGAGTATCAGTTATTTACCATTACAGTCACCTGTCTAACTGGGAGCTACAGCTTGCTGCTCCAGCATCAAGAGAGAGCATCAGACATCATATGGCTAGCCTACAGCTGACATCATACTCAGTGGTGAAAAGATGGAAGTTTTTTCCTCTAAAGTCGGGAAAAAGATAAGGATGCTCACTCTTACTTATTCATCATAGTACTGAAAGTCCTGGTCATCAAAGTAATGGGGCAAGAAAAAAATAAATATAAGGCACCCAAATCCAAAAAGAAGTAAGACTGTCAGTAGTTGCAGATGACAAGATATAAAAAACGCTTAAAAATCCACCATAAAACTGTTAGAAGCATTAAACAGATTTAGTAAAGTTGCAGGATACAAAATCAGTACACAAAAATTAGTTGCATTTCTATACACAAACAATGAACTGTAAGAAAGAGAAATTAAGAAAATAGCCCATCCTATTTACCATTTGCATTGAAGAGAATAAAATATGCAGGAATAAGTTTAACTAAGGAGGCAAAAGACCCAGATACTGTACTGAAAACTATAAGACATCCATGAAAGAAACGGAAGAGGACATAAATAAATGGAAAAATACGCAGCTCATGGATGGGAAGAATATTGTTAAAATGTCCATACTACTGAAAGTGATCTACAGATTGAATGCAATCCCTACAGAAATTTATCATTTGCAATGTTATAGTTTAGACATGGAACAGCACATCTTTCAGCTATGTCTTCTGGGTCTAAGAGCTATACTGTCTCAGAGGGTTATTGTAAAGCTAAATTAGATAATTAGGTCAGCTGTCTGGCACATGGTTTATGCTCAATAAATCTTAGTTTCTTTGCTCTTTTCAGTACCACCCAGAAAGAGGATGTGTCTTAATTTTCAAAGAAACAAGATTGAATTGGAGTGGTCACAGCAGGTCCCTGGCAGAGAGTCTGTGAGAATTGCCTACATAGCTCAGGCTAAGCAAGAGCTCACTGGATGGGGAGCATGCTAACCAGTCAAAATAAAACATATTGCAAGGCCTGGAGATGAAGTTCAACTGCAGTCATCACTGAATCACATAATAGAGTGGCCTGGTATGTTGAAAAGATGTTGCTGTGCCCAGTACCCAGAGATGGAAAGCAGGGCCTCCAGCGCTGAGAAATGCCACAAATTCCAGATGGCTCAGATCAAGTAGTTCCTCTTAAAGTGATGGAAGAAACTCGAGAGAGCGTTGTCGCGTTTATCACGAACCGCTGTGAGGCAGAAACTGTATAGGAGCCCAAGTCTTCTCTGGAGTTCACAAAGAGCAAAGGGTCCGTGATAACTCAGAGTAGGATTGATTGACAGCACCCCTAATGTGAGTGAATGAAGAAACTCATGATATTACAAGAGCCAGCAGACCTGTAACAATGGGGTTATGGGGTTGGAGGGGAGAGGGAGTCAGAGAAGGTAAAATTGTCCTTGAGAAGAAAAGTTTCCATCTTGGAGCTTAAAAGGATCTATGGCAGTATTACCTTTTCTTACATAAAAGCTATTTCAGAAAATAAGTTAAAATAAAAATGCTTAGTAACAGAATAAACTTAATAAATCTAATGTAAGCAGCTTCTTTCACTTCTGAAGTAATGTCATTGCCCCAGAAACAACCCTCTAGTTATGAGAGAAAAGCGTCGTCATAAGGAAGGTGAGAGGGGACAGACCTGCAGAAGCCATGGGAGGCAACGTCTGTGCTGAGGCTTCCTATCTGTGTTCATGCCAGCCCTCCCAGCACAGTGATGTTGGCTACCTTTAAGTTGCTATATTTGCTTGAAAGGAAACTGCCAGGAGGTGTGAATGGTATCTTACTTACATGGTCTGACTTCACCCTCACAATCAGTTTCTTGACCTCCATCCACATCAGTAAACTAGCACATAGAATGAGGGAGAGTACGTAGTAGGGGGCTGATCTGAGTTCATTCCTCTGTGAGAGGATCAGAGGGATTAAACTGTTGGTCACAAGATGCCCATCACTCATTAGAGAGTCCTCAGGAATAACGGTTGAAGTCTCTTCTCCATTTTCCTCACTACCACCACCTCTCCCCCCACACTCTTGTCAATTAACTTTCAGGTCAAGTTAACCAGCTGGGTTTAGTCTAACATTTTGTTGGATACTTAGGTATTCTGTGCTATGCATGGTGCTCTGTGCTATGTACTATGCTCAGTTTTTCATGGTCTAGGATAGTAGTTCCCAACATGGGGCACACCCTCCACAGGGGGGACAATTTGATTTTTAAAGGGGGGCAATTCGAGAATGAGTTATGAACAGTGAATTTTTTGCATTTCTTATGGTTCTAGGGGCCTCATACACAATATATTAGAAGCCCGGTACACAAAATTCATGCATGGAGAGGGGGTGTCCCTCAGCCCAGCCTGCACCCTCTCCAATCTGAGACCCCTCAAGGGATGTCCGACTGCCCATTTAGCTCTGATCCCAGTCCTCTTACAGTTCAGGACTGCTGACTCCAAACCACTCACCTGTCTGCCTGATTGCCCCTTACTCCTTATGCCTGCCAGCCTGATCACCCCCTAACCACTCCTCTGCCAGCCTGATTGATGCCTAACTGCTCCCCTGCTGGCCTGGTCATCCCTAACTGTCCTCCCTTGCAGGCCTGGTTGCCCCCAACTGCCCTCCCCTGCAGGCCTGGTTGCCCCCAACTGCCCTTCCCTGCAGGCCTGGTTGCCCCTAACTGCCCTCCCCTGCTGGCCTGGTCATCCCTAACTGTCCTCCCTTGCAGGCCTGGTTGCCCCTAACTGCCCTCCCCTGCAGGCCTGGTTGCCCCCAACTGCCTTTCCCTGCAGGCCTGGTCGCCCCTAACTGCCCTCCCCTGCCGCCCTGGTCCCCCGCCCCCCACAACTACCCTCCTCTGCTGGCCTGGTTATTTCTATCTGCCCTCCCCTGCAGGCCTGATTGTTTCCAACTGCCCTTCCCTGCCAGCCCAATTGCCCCTAACTGCCCTCCCCTGCTGGCCTGGTCACCCCTAACTGCCCTCCCTTGCTGGCCTAATTGCCCACAACTGCCTTCCACTGCTGGCCATCTTGTGGCAGCCATCTTGTATCCACATGGGAGCAGCCATCTTTGACCACATGGGGGTGGTCATCTTGTGTATTGGAGTGATGGTCAATTTGCATATGTAGTCTTTTATTAGTTAAAATATTAGTGAATACATATTGTGATATGAGGAGAGAGTGATAACTCAAGGTAGTATTGGCTAGGAGTTTACTTTTTGAATAATAAGAATTTTGTGTCACGGGGGAGGGGAGGACATTGGGATTTTAGAGAAGCTTAGGTGGGGCATAGCCAACAAAGTGTTGGGCATCTACAGTGGTACCTCGAGATACGAGTTTAATTCGTTCCGTAACCTTGAGGCATGGAAAACTATGAGACACTCAAGTCATGGTAAACTGGTGGGTCGTGTGCAGCTGGCCAATCCACGCCATTACTCCTATTTTCAAATGTTGCTCGTATTTCAAAGCAAAAATCGCTCGCTCGATGGGTTGTATCTCAAAAATCTCATATGCTAGGGCACTCGTATCTCGAGGTACCACTGTAGATGCCCTGGCCAGCATGGCTCTGTGGGTAGAGTGTTGACTAGTCACTGGAGGGTCATGGGTTCGATTTCTAGTCAAGGGCACATACTTGCGTTGCAGGTTCATTCCCTGCCTCCTCCCTTCCACTCTCTTTAATCAGTGGAAAAAATATCCTTACTCCTTGGGTGAGGATAAAGAATTAAATTAATTAATTAATTTTAAAAATATATATGTAAATGGATAGTTCTCAGTGTAACGAGTACCAGGCCATGACTCTCTCCTTGTCATTTTATCCCTAATCCCAGGCCAGTGTCTGGCAGATAACAGTAAGACTGTCACTGTTAACCTGTATTTAGAAAGAAACTACAGTATGTGCCAGGCATTGCAGTAAGCACTTTTTTCTCAACATAATCCTCACAACAACTTTATGAAGTACTACTATAAGCCCAGTTTTGAAGATGTGGAAATGAAGGTACAGAGCAGTTAAATCACGTGCCTAAAGTCACACAGCCAGTAAGGGATTGAGTGAGGATGCATATTCAAGCAGAGTCGCTCTGTTGCCTCTCCATATTTGTTGAGTGAGTGAATGAATGAATGAATGAACGAGAGGGAAGGAGGTGGAAGAGAAAGAGTGTGTGTGGAGACAAGTGGCCAAGCTGAAGGTGGAAGCCAGCTCTACGTAAGATGGGGTCCACAGGCAGAAAGGGCTGTTACTACTCAGGAAGGGAAGTAATCATGAAAAGCTTCCTAAAGGAGGCGGTGCTTAAACTGAATATTGCAGGATGTACAGGTAATCACCGGGAAGGGCAGGGTGAGCAGAGATAAGACCAACCCTTCTTTTGTATCAAGTCCTTTCCCCTCACCTGCGCAAAGGCTTTTTTCCTACAGCTGTCCTATCTCGACTACGCATGAGTTTCTCTCTTATTCTAAGCAGATTATAAACGTGCTAAAATATTTCCTGGCTTCTCTCCTCCAGCTAATTGCCCCCATTTCTCTGTCTTCCTTTATAGCAAAACTCCAGTTTATATTCCCTGTCTCCAATTCTTCCGTTTCTCTGAAATCCCATGAAATAAGCATTTCGTCCCCTCGCCCTCCCTCCTCCAGTGAAACAGCTCTTTTCAAGATTGCGAGTGACTTCATGTTGCCAAATCCAACTGTCAGTCCTGGGCCACACCTGGCCTACCACTGTGTTTGGCACAGCTGGTCCCTCTGTCCTTCTTGAGATACTTCCTTCCCTTGGCAGCTGAGACATCACACTCTCCTCTTGCAGTGCTACTTTTTGTCTCCCAAATGTTGAGCCTTACAGTGCGCTCTTCCGTTGGGAATCACTCAGCGACTCTCCCTGGTGACAGAGCCCGAACTTGAGCCAAGCGTTCAAAGCCTGGCTGCCTGCCGCTGCCACCTCATCTCTCCCAGCACATGTGTGGTGCTACCCTCCACATGGGCTTTCTCACCACATCCCCCCCAGGATCCCTGGGAACTGAGTGGTTCTCATTTGCAAATAAGGAAGCTGAGAGTCTGGTTTTCCCATCACTTGCCCAAGGCCACACAGCTTGCCAGCGTGCTCTGAGAACGGGTCTGGTTCCAGATCCTCCGCTTCTCTTTTATTTATCACCAATTGCTAGGCCTGACTCCTTCAGCTTGGTGCTTGTGAGCGAAGCAAGGGAGCGAAGTCCGCTTCCTTCTCTCAGATTCCAGCCTGTCCATCTGGACTTCCTCTTGAGAGTGCCATGGTTTACACTCTTCACCCCAGGGTCTCGATAGTCACGTTTGTAGGACAATGGGTGCTCTTACTGTTTGAAATGCTAAGGCTCCCGAAATGAAAGGCCAGCTGCCGAGTAGGAGAAGAACAAGGGCTGCATGATTTGATCAGACATCTGTGGGGGCCTCCTGGCATTTGGAGTGTGAGTGCCTTAGAGAAACTAACTATTCTGGCCCCAGGGGGCTGGCGACTGTTAGTCTTGGTGGTTCTGACCGCTAACTGCCCCAGGGGTCCCTGCCCGCTGCATGACTCAGAGTCCCCAACACTCCCCCTATTCTTCTCTTACTGGGGTAGTCAGGAGGCCATGTCTAAGGCATTTTAATTTGGTAATAATTTGACCCACCCACTGTACCCAGGGCCCTGTGTTTTTGAAGTTACTGTTGCTTTTTGAATTGGGCAGAGGCGGGGGTGTGGTGGGGTGGTGGTTAGAGCCAACCATCCTTGATGTGTGACTACCTTGCACTGCCACTGGAAGACCCTTTCCTGCTGGTGCTCCATCTTGCCGGTGCTCCCTCCTCTCTGCCATAGATCACCTGAGCCCATGGACCCTGGACTGTCCCATAGCCCTTATTCTCGAAGCACCTTGCCAAAAGTTGATGGTGTAAACTAGGGAGAAAGAGGTGGTCAAAGGTGTGTCGTCTCTTACTGTATGTGTATTTATGCAACGCACTGTGCTAAAGAGGCAACTGCGTTTCATCTTTCATATTCTTTGTGAAACTTTCTAGAATTCAGAAAGACTGTAGGTACCCACTGTTCAAGGTGGGCAGGCAGGTGGGGGTGGGGGGATTGGGAGACAAGGGTATGAGGAACTCATGGAGCCTTACCACTCGTGGAGCCTTCTGACCCTCCTCCCATCTCCAGTTGCACTGCCACTTGTGCACTACCCTAGACTCCGCTTCCCTGTGATGGCAACTACTGTGATCCACGCTGGTGGCACTGCCAGGTTAAGAGCTCCTGCACTGGTGTTAGAAACAGGTTCAAATCCAGTATCTGCTGCTTAACTAGCTGTGTGATTTAGGATAAGTCTCTTCATCGTCCTGAGCTTGTGTAGAAATGAATAATTAATAGCACATGGCTATTTAGAGGAGCAATTAAAAAAATTTATAATGTTGTCATCACTGTGCCTAGTCCAAAAGCTTCCAGTAAGTTTAGTAATTGAAATGTAACTTATATTTTGTTTTTGAAATACGGTTGTTTACATAAAAAAAATATATATTTATTGCTATGTAAATTTTCTTGTTAAGCCTTTGACTTTCTTTTGCCTACCAAATAAAGTCCCTGCCCTGGCTTGTCACTCATCATTTGCTTTTGCATTTCAGGCTTTACATTTCATTGGTAGGAATGGCTAAAAAAAAAAAAAAATACATGGATTTCTAGAAGAAATTGCAGTTGGATACAGATGAGTTTGTCTAAATTCACTGAGCAGTTATTCTGTGTATGGCCCTGGTCTCGGCCCTCGGTGGTACATAAATAAGTCACACAGGACACAGGATAGGCAGTGCCTCATGGTTTCTGGCTATCTAGTGCAGGTGCCAGCTCCTCCACCCCAACACCACCACCTTGTATGACTCCACCCAGTCCCTGCGGAAGGCAGCCCTAAGGGAAATTTGCCACAGGGCCCCCACACGGTAGAGCAGCTGGGCGTCAGAGTGATCAGTTTTGGCGGCAGGTCCAAAGGTGGAGGCGGGGGAAGCTGGAACTGGGAACTGGCAGTCAGCCGGTACTTCTTCTTGTCCCCAGCATGCAGGGCCTCCAGCCCCAGCAGTCACTGAAAGTATCCTGTTTTTCCGGTGAGGTTTTCTCTAGACTACTCCAGCTCCACGCTGAACACAGGAAGGCATTAAAGCCCAAAGGTGTGAGGTGACTTGTCTACAGTGACACAGCAACAAAGCCAGGGCTAAAACACACACGTTTTCTGAAAATTTTTGGGCCATCTCTGACTTGTGGGTTCCCAAGACTGTCTTGGTTCCAGTCCAAGTACAATGAGACGCTCAGGGTCATTTTTTGTTCCTTAATAAAATTTTAAGGGTCTTTGTTTGCCTATTTCTGTGTAAGGTACTGGGGTGCAGGGTTCAGTCAGACTGAGCTCAGGAAATTAAAGAGGGAGACATGCTACCAACAGTTACAGCACCATACAGTGAGTGCTGATGGAAGTTAGCATGTAGTGTGGGTGGCAGGGGGCAGTCTGGAGGTCAGGGAATTACTCCCAGTGAAGTTGACATCTGAGCTTAGTTTTGAAAACCCAGTGGGCATAGCCCAGTAGAAAAGGACAGGGAAGAACACTCTAGGCAGACAGAATAGAAGAGGACGAGAACTTTCTCAACTAAATGTCCGATGGTAACAGTAAATGGCCCCGGCGTACATGTGATCTGTATTCAGGGCACCCTGAGTGGCTCCCATGGCCGGAGAGAATCGAGGCAGATGAGGCTGGCCTGTAGGACATAGAAGGATGTGGAAAGGGCAGTGCCGCTGACTTGATCAAAGCCTGAGCACTCTCTCTGCAGATGTCCAGGCTCTACTTTCCCAGTCTGGGAGCCTGGGTGGAGTTCCTGATTTTCTCGGTATCAGAGTTACTGCAGAGAATCTCTGCGAACCCAGTGAGTTCTTACTAAGTTCCATAATGGGCTTTGCTTACTAACCTACCTAGTCCTTTAGGGCTTTTTGATTTGGGGGGTTTTGCCTCCCTGAAGCCTTGGTGTAGAACAACCTTCCTAAGGCCAAGACCCTTGCATACAGTTCCTCATGTGGTGGTGACCTCCAACCATGAAATTTTGCTACTGTTATGCATCGTGATGTAAATATCTGCATTTTCCGATGGTCTTAGGCGACCCCTATGAAAGGGTCGTTCAACCCCCAAAAGGGGTCGAGACCCACTGGTCTAGAAGGACTTAAGTGATGACTGTAGGGAATGAAGCTTTATTCAAGGTTTAACACCTACAGTTCTTCACAAACCAGTAACCGCCTGACTGCTGAGTGCCTGGCAGGCTGTGACTCTCCTTCTCTTCCCACAGGCCTTCGGAGTTAGCCACCAAGTATGCAAACTTCTCAGAGGGAACTTGCAAGCCTGGCTATGCTTCAGCCTTGATGACTGCCATCTTCCCCCGGTAAGTGCCCCTCTTCCTTCCCACCACCAAGACAGCCTGCTGGCCCATGGTGGGGGAGTCAGAAACCTGTCCTAATGGCAAGTGATGTGCTCCCGAGAAAACAAGATTCTGTCAGAACTTCCCTTCCGTGCCCTTGAGTCTGTGGGTGCCTGGAAAGGACTTTGCTTTTAGTTGGTTCCCACCCCAATCCCACTCTGTGTCTTTGCTATATCTCATCCCCTGTTCACCTACCAGCACAGCTTGTTCGGTGGGAGAGAGGCAGGAGGTAGAACCTATGTGGTTGCCCTGTGGAAACCAGGCAGGCAGAGGCAGCCAGGCAAGGCTATCCAGCACAGAGCGCCTAGCCATAGTATCAGTGGCCAGACTTCTTTTTTAAAGGGTTTGTGTGGGTTTTTTTGTTTGTTTGTTTTTACTGAGAGAGAAGGCGGCAGAGGGGGAGGGAGAGAGAAACATCAATGTGAGAGGGAAACATCAGTCGACTGATTCCTGCATGCCCTCTACTGGGGATTGAGCTGGCAACCCAGGCAGGTATGTGCCCTGACCAGGAATTGAACTGGAATGATGCCCCATCAACTGAGCCACACCAGCCAGGGCCCTGGTCAAACAGGAGAGCTAGGAGAGGCAAGGCCAAATAAAGCAGGGATCAAAGAGGAGCTTCTGAGGCTGGCTATTTTGACACGATCTCTCCTTGTCCACTCTGCGTTCTGGATTCCTGATTCCCTTGATAACAGGCTTGCTGAACAAAGCTGTGCCAAACCCTGGGAGTTCCTTTTACCAAGTGCTGCTGAGGGCCCTTAGTTGCTTATCTTGCCTTTTCCTTT
>PVJN01005152.1:0-83653 GCA_004026805.1 Lasiurus borealis | reverse complement strand
TGTAGAAGCATCTCTGGGTGAAGCTTCCTCTTGCTTTCCTTTTGAGCCACTGAAAACAAATTACAGAAAAGGATTGTGACCATCCTTACTATATTCCTACTCTAACGCAAAATGTGATACCTGTCATCCTGACCAGGATATATTCTTTAGCTTTTTCTTTATAAGAAAAAGACAGGGGTACCTTGCCTAAGTTCTATGTAGTTGTCCAAGGAGAAAATGGTGATTATGTGTGTTCCTGGCAAGATGAACTCAATTATGAATGAGTTTTTCATATGAACTTTGCTGTTTATGTTGATTAGTGTTGATAATCATAAATTTGAAGAATGATAGAACTGAACGTCAGTGGTGGACTTTGACCATGCATACACATAGAACACAAAGCGTGCTTTCCTTGAGGGAAAAACGGGTAGCTAAAAAGTAATTATATGCTATAATTGATGATTAAATTTTGGATATACTCTATATTATAAAAACAAGTGAAAGATTAGACATTAGTCAACAAGGTAAACTTAGAAGACTAAAACAAAGAAATAAGTGAAATCTTTTATCCAAAATTGGACCCTAGTCCTGACACATAAACATTTATTTTACTTTTGCAATAAATGAGAATTAATGGAACCATTGGTGATATTTGCATATAGTCTATAAATTAGATAAAATGTCTGATTTTGATAATTATATTACGGTTATATAAAATATTTAAGAACATGCATTGCAAAATATTTAGAGGCAAATAGACAACATGATTGTGACTTAATGTTTCAGAAAAATAATTTATAACGGGATGAAGGGGAAAGATAAAAAAATGGAAGAATGGAAATATAAAATGTTAACATGGAGAAGTTTGGGAGAAAGGTGAGTAGACGTGGTATTTTTTTGCAACTTTTTTGCAAGTATGAAATATTTCAAAATAAAAGATGAATATTAATGAAATGTAAGAATAAGATACAGCATTGTTTGAAAAAATTTGATATTTGTTTCATGTTAAATGCTTTAGTGCATTTTCTTCCTGCATTCATTTTTTATAGGAAACTTTTATACTACTTTTCTATTAAAATAGTGAACTGTCATAACTATCTTATTTTAATATTTATTTATTTCTCACAGAGAGCATTATTAATAGTTAAACTATGCAAATTATAATTGGTAATTAATATAATTACTATACTAAAAATGTTTTTAGATAAATAAGTATGGATTATTTTTATTTAAAATGAAGGCAAACAACTGATGCAGAATTGAGTGAAATGCAGAAACAACTATAATGAAAACAGTAAAGAAAAAAAGATGCTAAAAGAATTTGCAAATTTGTTACACCAGAGAAAAACAATAATGCTATTTCTTATGTAAAAATTCTAAAGTAATCAAATGGGCAATGTTAAGAATTATTTTTAATTGCTAAATAGTAAAGTTAATATTTTTCTCTCATAAATGCAAAACAAGTGGATTTATTGCCTGAAATAAAAATGTTTAAACAATTAACAGGTTTTTAACTTGTAACATTGACCATCTTTTATTCTTGCACATACAAAGTCATTTTTAGATAGAGTACAGACTAAAATAGATGTTTCACAAAAAGGTAAAGATCTTCAGCTAACTGGAAAAGTGGACTGCAGAATACAAGACTTTTCTAATGTCAAAAATCAGTTCAACATTCAAGTTACAAGTAATTTTCTAGCTTTAGATTAACCATGTGATGAAAGAGACACTACCCAATTAACATTTGCTTCAAAGACTTCCACATTTATGAATAAATATTATGTTTGAACTCTGAGATGCAAAGTTTGTGGCATAGTAATTCTTGTAAATTTTATCTGTCAAGGAAGAATTTCAGTAAAACAAAATTAGTTTCTATCATGACAGATGGTACCCTCTCTGTTAAGCCAAAAATTAAGACTTATGGAATTTCAAAAGAAGACACTAATGCTCCCCTTCTATTTTATTTCACTAGATGATACATATTGAATATATTTGTGCTCAGTTTTTTGAAGCAGATGCTTAGAAAAGTGTCATGGATATAGTTGTTAAGTCTTTTAGTGTATATATGCAAATGTTATGAATCATCACCAGTTTATAAAACTGTTTAGAAAAACAGAGGACAATGAAATTAATGATCTTGTGTTCTTTGTCAACGCTCATTGGTTGAGTCATGGAGAAGTGCTATAAAGATTTGCTTGTTCCTTTAACTCCAATTCAAGATTTTCTTGAAACAAAAGGAATGCTTGCCAAATATTTGACAATCAAGACAAAAATGTCAGTGTAATTTTCTCACCAGTGTACACTGAATACAAATGAGCGCCGAAAAGATCTAAATAGACAGTATGAGAATTCATGTTGAAAACAAAACATTTCATATTATAAATCAAGAATAATGACTTTACCCATGTTTCCAATATTGATTAATATGTAGTATTAAATTTTACTTGCTAATTGATGCAATTATATAATTGTAAATAGCAGCATTATGTTCTTTTTGTGACATTGATTTTTTTAGCATTTTGATTCAATGTTAGCAATTCTTTGACTTCAATGTTGATAATACTGAGTTGACACAACTGGTAATGTCAGAGATGTACTTTTGAAATTGATATGCTTTCGTTTCAAAGTAAAATCCATTCTTCCTTCAAAAAGGTGAACTAGTTTCATCAATATGGATATGAAAGTAAATGGAAATAATTTTGATAATCAGACATTAAAAGTATGTTTGAAGAAACTTGGGTATATATAAAATATACCCAGTGTCTTTCCATTACATTGTATAAAAAATAATTAAAAATCTCAGTAATTTTACATTGATTAGTTATTAAAATGATCATTTTAGATACATTGGGCTAAATATTGGGCTAAATTAAATGTCATTTAAAAATATATTTTATTTATTTTTTACAGAGAGGAAAGGGAAAGGGAATAGAAAGTTAGAAACATCAAGGAGAGAGAAACATTGATCAGCTGCCTCCTGCATACCTCCTACTGGGGATGTGTCTGCTACCAAGGTATGTGCCCTTGACGGGAATTGAACCTGGGACCTTTCAGGCAGACCTTGCAGGCCAACGCTCTATCCACTGAGCCAAACCAGTTTTGGCAAATGTCATTTTATTTTGCCTGTTTTCTTCTACTTTAAAATGTGGTTACTAGAACATTTTTAAATGGCATATGTAGTTCTCATTATATTTCTAATCAATGGCACTATTTTAGACTGAGCTTAATGTTAGCAAATATATTTTAAAGAGGGACTTGTATGCATGCATATAAGTATAACCAATGGACACAGACTAAGGGGATGAGGGCATGTGCTGGGGGTGGGCGTGGCCAGGGGAGATCAATAGGTGAAAAAGGTGACATGTAATGCTATATGTAATACTTTAAACAATTAAAAGAGCCTCTCTGAAAACCAAATGGTAACATCATAGTGAATTTATTCCTGCCCTGTTGAATGTAGTTTCCCAAAAAATGTAAACACGCTTTAACAGCTGATAATTCACTTTTGAAAATTAAATGTATTTTAATAAACACTGCCGGTATAATTATTCAAAGTGTGTGATAGATTTTTGGGACACTACATATGTAGCGAAATTGCTTCTAGTTTGGTTAATTTGTAGAGGTTCTCCTTGTTTATATGTCTTAAGCTGTGGTCCTGTGGGGATGGTACTGTAAAGTTTTCTGTATTGCTGATTTGGTTACTTTAACTCTTTACTTTCTGTACCTGCATATAAACAGGACTCTAATTAAAGGTCAACATAAACGTTCATCTTTGGAAAACTAAAAACAGAATTATACTATGTTGATCACTGTATAGTTCTTTTATAGAAAGATTTGAAAGTGGGTAGTGTCAGTCCTGTGATTCTCTTCTCCTTTAATAGTAAGAGGGTATTCTTACTTTTTCTTCTTCACACAGACTTTAGATCCATTACCATTTTTGTAAATTTTATTTTCCAAGTAAAGCTGGTTTATTCTGCATTTGTTGCTGAAAGTTTTGTAAACCACTTGTCAGTATTGAACTTTAGCAGATGCTACTGTTACATTAATTGAGCTAATCTCCCTTACATGATCTGTCATTGAGTTTTCACACACAGACACCAAAGCATGTGTTTGTGTTGCATTCTTGCTCCCAATGATAAACTCACCTGACATGTTACAAAATTGGATAATCCAAAAATAAAAATGGCCAACGAAGGCAAAAATGCAGCCATAAAAAAGGAAAGAAAGAAAATCAAGGTGATGATGCTGAAAGTGAAAATCAAATCAGATGTACTGGTAGATGAATTCAGATATAGCTGACCTTGGGAATGTTGGCCTTACTACCATTGGGAAGAGTCTTGATTTGTAGCCAGAGGAACACAGTGAAGGTGAAGGTATTGACATAAGTGATAAAAGGATAAAGATATCCCAGAGGAAGTGACATTGACACTTAACTCCACATAAAAGGAATTCAGGGAGATACTTCCATGACATTGGGAAGCTCAAAGGATAAAACTATGAGAGCCCATCCAAACATTTGGAGAAGTGTATGGCAGTTATTCAACGCTTTGAAAAGATACTTGATCAGTTTTTTTTTAAGTTATACAATAACAAGAGGAAGGTAAGCTCTGTTTAAATTGATATTTTAAAACAAAATAAAACACATTCTCAATGTTTCTAATGTTTTAGATTACAGTGTGCTACTACGGAAGGCTGGTAGTTTGAACATTGATATATTTCAGGCTTTTAGTTTTAATAGTGCAATCTGCTACGTTATAAAAATGTATAAAATGTGACTGATTTGCATAAGTTTATCTGCTGAAGACTCAAACTCATTTCCAAATGTTTGATCAAGCTCATATAATAATAAGTAAACATTAAAACTATTTATCTGCTGGTAATAGATTTTTCCCAAATAAACACATTGCACTATAAGCACAGAATATTATGGATATCCTGCCATTTCTATCATCTGAATTTTAATTTTCGAAGCTCATTACTGAAAAGTGGATGGTTTGCTGATTTGTGCTATCAAGAGTTTTCTTAGTTTAATATCTTATCTTACATCCTGTGTGTGTAATATCCACTTATAAAATTAAGCAGCCTAACATTTTAATTAGTAAAAAGCTTTAGTTATTTTCATAAAACCATGCAAATAGTTTTAATATTATATTTATTATTAATAACTAGGAGACATAATTGACTTTTTCATATGTCATAGATAATTCGGTAAAATACCTCGATGTAGAGAATAAACACTGTGAAAATATGAACTCAATAATGAAACTAAATATTTTTAGAAGAGGATACAAAATGAGAAGCACTGCTCAGAAAATATTTAGAAACATACTTTTGTGGAGAACAAAGATTCATTTTCTCAACATCGCAGATGATGTAGTAGTATTTTAAAAAGAAAATAATGTGCTGCTTTTATGTATTTTAAACTCAGTTAAAAATTACTTGGAAGTTCATAACTTTTGCAATGTATTAAAACATTGCAGATAACATAGTCAAGGAAATGTGCAAGTACGTAGTTCAAAATAAACCTGTGAAACATACAATATGCTATGAATACCAGGTATACCAGTTAATAATGATAATGTGGATTTTTTTCAATAGATGGAGTTACACATATGTGATTTGAATGTATGCTATTTTGTTGTATTGAGAACAAGCTTAAAAACTTTATCAAATTTTCTGAAGGTGTTGACATCATAGATATTTTTATGCTTAAAAATGTTGAAATTTGTCCCCCCCAAAAAAGAGCATTTGAGGAAAGTTTAATTCATTATTTTAAAGAAAAGTGCTGCTAAAAGTTATATACTTTAGGAAGCTTATAGTGAATATGCTCCATATGAAGATACTTGTGAATGCTGGTTTAAGTGATTTAAAAGTGATGATTTTGATGTGATAGACAAGTAATGTCCAGGTCAACCAAAAAAGTTTAAAGACCAATAATTATAGGCATTATTGGATGAATATGAATGTCAAACACAAAAACAACTTGAGAAAGATTGAATCTTGTTCAACAAACAATTTTTGATAATTTACAACCAATGGGAAAGATTTTAAAGGAAGGAAAATGGATGCCACATCAACTGAACCAAAGACAAATGGAAAACTGAAAAGTCATCAGTAAAATGTTGTTTCAATGGCATGAAAAAGCTTTTTGCATTGAATTATGACTGGTGATAAAAAGTGGATTTATTCTTGGATTGAGTGCCCATCAGTAGATGAGTGGATTAGAAAACTGTGGAAGATCTACACAATGGAATACTACATTGGAATATTTGCAACAGCATGGATGGAACTGGAGATCATTATGCTAAGTGAAATAAGCCAGTTCTCCAGTTCCATCCATGCTGTTGCAAATGGTAAGATCATTATACCAAGTGAAATAAGTCAGTCAGAGAAAGATAAATATCACATGTTAATTATATTCCATAAATTAGTGAGATCAACATAAACTTATGAACAAAAATAGATCCAGAGAAAGAGAAAAATCAATCAGACCATCAAACCTCAGAGGGAAGGTAGGGAAGGATGAGAGTATGGGAGAGAGATCAACCAAAGGACTTGTATACGTGTGTATAAGCCTAACCAATGGACACATACAACAGGGTGGTGAGGGCATGAGTAGGGGGGATAGGAGGATGATGGAGGAATAAAGACACATATGTAACAACTTAATCAAGTTTTTTAAAAGTGGTTTTATTTTGAGAATCCCACATGCACAAAATCATAGGTTGATTCAGGTCAACCATCAACATTGACTGCAAAGCCAAATCGCTTCAGAAAGAAGACAATGCTCTGCGTTTGGTGGGATCAGGAAGGTGTGGTATATTATGATCTTCTAAAACCAGGTGAAACCATTATTACCATTGCTACTGACAACCAATAATAAATTTAAACCATGCTTTGATCATGAAATGACCAGAATGTGCCAGGAGACACAGCAAAGTAATTTTGCTCCAGGATGACACACCATCACACACAACAAAACCAGTTTAAGACAGGTTAAAGGATCTTGCCTGGGAAGTATTAAGCCACCCGCCGTATGCACCAGACCTTGCTCCTTCAGATTACCACTTGTTCAGTCAATGGCATATGTACTTTCTGAGCAGCACTCAGTTTGCCTCAAAACAAGAAAAGTTCTATTGGCCCGGTATCCACAAATTACCTGAAAGATGGGCAAATGTGTAGCTATCAATGGACATTACTTTGAATAAAGCACTTTTGATGTTTCTCTTGAAATTATCGTTTTTCTTTGATTACAAAATCTGCATTATTAACTGGTACACCTGGTAAATGACAGGGGCGTATCTTGAAGACATAATTAACTAAGTGGATATAAACTAGAAGCAACTTTCTGAGAGAGTGTTTTCACTATACTCACCATATAAATAAAACAGGATCCCCATAGATCATATTTTTCTATCAACTAAAAATGCCACAAACTATTCAAATGGGGCTGTAAACATCACATGGCAATTACTTTGAATAAAATCCATATACTTTGCATTCTATTCAGTAAATTTGTTCATCAACATTGCCTTATTTATAGTAGTTTTAAAATGAATATATGTAGAATGAATAAGCAAATTAGTGTCATAGTCCATCAGTCATATCCAATGAGTTTCTCTGATGTGCCAGCATCATTTTTGAGATGTCATGAGCACGGCAGAAAAGGCCCCTGTCCTCACACAGTTTACAGTCTGGGTAGACACAGTAAGCAAATAATTTCAAATGGTAAAGGTAGAAACAAAATAAAAATACTAGCGGAATTTATATTATTGCTGGGTAAGAAGTTGGGAGAACACTATTTTCAGGCTCAGATGAGTTAACTTTCCAAATGGGCATTGAAGAAAAATAGAAGATGGTTAGGTGTAAGGGTAGGCTGTTCTGGCCACAGGAAGCTGTGTGTAAGAGTAGGTCCTAAAGTGAGAAAGTACACTTGTTCAGGGAAATGGAGGAAATCCAGCATAAAGGTTGAGAGAGAAACGGGGGAAAGATGTGCCCAAAGGATGAGCTATGGGCAGGGTCCAATCATATATACTCCAAACAATCGGGAAGCTTGGTAGAACTCTGAGCAGGAGAGTACCATGGCCAGACCTCTGTGCTTGAAAGACCCTCTGAGGGAGTAGATGGAGGTGGACAGAGCAGCACGGAGAGACTTGGACAACTTAAGCCATCATTATGGTGAGAAACGAGGATAACATGTGGAGGGAATAGCAGTTGAGGTTAAGATCAATGTGAAGTTTTATAGAGAGAAGGTAAAGAAGTAGACAGTATTTATCTGTTAGGACTCAATGGTTCTCAACCTTTCTAATGCTGTGACCCTTTAATGCAGTTCTCATGTTGTGATGACCCTCAACCATAAAATTATTTTCGTTGCTACCTCGTTTGTGTAATTTTGCTACTGTTAATGAATCGTAATGGAAATATCTGTTTTCTGAAGGTTTTAGGCTCTTCATGACCCACAGGTTGAGAACCACTAGCAGTGTTGCCTAAGACCATCGGAAAACACAGATATTTCCATTATGATTCAAAACAGTAGCAAAATTACTGTTATGAAGTAGCAACAAAAATAATTTTATGGTTGGGGGTCACCACAACATGAGAAACTATTAGAGGGTTGCGGCATTAGGAAGGTTAAGAACCACTGTTTTAGGTGGTTAATGGGGCAACTTATTGAAACTAAAACCACTATAGAACTAGACTTGGAAGGAAGATCTGATGAGTTTTTGAGTACTTAGGGTTTAAAATGAAGTAAAACATCCAAGTGCAGGATTCTAGAAGATCAGGGGTACATTTCAATCAGGGGCACTTTATAAGCCAAGAAGAAAGAGAGCAATGGGTGCATCTGGAGCATTGAACACATGGGCACGGAAGAGATTTTGAGATTTCCGAGAGGATGTAGAATGAGTACAGAAGGGGTCTAGGACAGAGCCCCGATGATTCTCACATTTGCACATCTGCTTGATGAGCCAAGCAGAAAGAGGCAAAGATACCATAAAAATCTACACAGGCACCAATTAAACTGAGAAACCTAATGCAGTTCTCAGACGTCTATGTTAATTAGAATAACTGCATATGATTTTGCAGTTTAAGCACAGTGCAATGAGCTCCAGCTCCACGGACCAAGCTCGGGTCCCTGGTTAGATGGTCCTTCAGCCAAAGAAATGTGCTTTCCATAGTGTGTGTATAGGGGGCACATTTTAAAATGCTCATAAAGATACAGTATGTACTTATCACCATCCTTGGTCTAGTTTTGCTTTTTCAAGACTGAGAATGATTTTCCTATGGACATGCATAAGTGGAACAGACATCTAATTCCCTTCATTGGAGGCATCCCTTTAAAAGGTTACAAATACTAAAATGAAGATATGCCTTGGAATCCTGTAAAAGGGTTTTGACCATCTTTCACAGTTAAATTGAACTTGTTAGGTACTTTTCTAAAGCAATATTCAGTAGGATTGGGAAGTTTTAATGGAATGGGATACATTTAGAGGAATAGGCTGATGATAAAGCTGCTAAAAGAAGAAAGGGTGCCTTAAAAAGGCATTTTTAACATTTCTGACAAGCTTTACATCAATCTTTGTTCCATAGTTTGAACACTATCCAGGTACTAAAGCTGTCACCGGTCGTGTGTGTCAGAGCTTGCTGTTTATGATAATTTTGTCCAATGTTTTTGTTTATTTTTATAAAATTCATTGTGTGACATTGGTTAATAAGTTTATAAAAGTTTTAAGTGTACATTCCTACGATACATGCCTGTATATGGCATTGTGTGCCCGCCACCTAAAATCAGATCATCTTTGTCACCATATAATTGCCTCCCCGTATCCTTCCCTGTGTTTTCTATTTCGAAGTACTAGTATACTACAGACAAAGGGACTTTCTTATAACTGAATCTATAATTTAAAAAAATGAGATAAATGGTCGAGCATTTGATCACCTCAGAAATCTATGTAATGGCACACAGATGTGAGACCTGGAACTGGCTATTAGGAAACATTGAACTCATTTTGAACTGAGGGCCCAGATCTGATTAGCATAAAATTATACTTCCCAGTTCATGTCAGAACCAAATATTAGTTGTTTCTAATTTCATGTATTCTAATTTAATCATCTGAAAAATGGGATTATAATGCCTCTTTAACTTCAGAGATTATGGATTAAAAAAAAAGTAAAAACAACAAAAATTTGAACAGAACAATGAACCCAAAGGCCTTTTTTCTTATTAAATATACTTACTATTCCTTCAGATTAAAACCCTACTGATAAATTTTGCAATTAGTTAAATCATTACGTTATGATGCTTGTTTGTTGATTTAAGAGGAAGCAACACTAAATATGTCCAATTATTTATATTCCAACTTATCCCAGGCAGTATTGAAATTGTATTAAAAAATGGCCTAAAAGGAAATCAGCACTATGCCAATCACATGTTTGAAGAAGGGGAGCAGTGAGGAAGTTACATATGTGTTGCTAATGTAAGTTATTTTACATGTTCTTCCAGCATTCCATTTCCAAACACAAGTAAAACCCACGAAGACCATTTCCTTGGACGAAGTGATAAACATTTTTGCTTTCCTCATAAAGTACTCCCATCAGAAGATGGCAGTAACATCTTAAAATTCATAATGTTTGCAAGTCTTCCAATAGTGACAGCAAATTGTTTGGAATATTTATAAAATCTATTTTATTCTTACTTAACCTGATAATCTGTTGAAATGCTGTTCGGTATGAATAATGCAACATCACACTGATTTCTGAAGGCAGTGAGATGAGAGACACTTTATAATTTAAACAACTCTTCAGCAAAAATAAACAATTTGTGATCTTTTAAATTAGTGCAAATGGATGTATGACATTTGAAGCGGTTCTTTTTCTTCTCATAGAGAAGTGCTTCTTAAAATTACTATAACATGGAAACTTTTAAAAACAAATTAAATAACTGTTCAATTTATTTCCTCTGAACAAGTAAAAAAAAAGTACATATTTTACTGAGTAAAATCACTTTGTTGTGAATGCAATATATTTTGGGTTTTAAAGTTGTTACTTTAAATTGATCTGTTTTATCATAGGCTCTTTTCTGATAATTAATGCACTATTAACAACTTATACTTGATCATAAAAAACTGATCTTGATAAGGTTACTTAATAGTGAAAGTATATAGTAGGTCCTCGGGTTAAGTCGGAGATCCATTTCTATGGTGTGACGTAATGCAATTTTCACCATAAGTCGGGACCCAACTACATAACCATCTACGTCACTCACATGGAGTACATGCACAGAAGTAATGAAGTGCAACAATGAAATCATTTTGAAGAAAGATAACAATTCCTAACCTTTACTGATGATAAATACAGTAAATAATAAAACATAAAGCACATGGGTACATATGTTGAAATGATGGAACATTTTTTTTAAATAAATGTAACCACGAAATGACATATATCAAGTCCGACATAACCCAAGGACATAGGTAAGAACCACATGATGAAAATTACTATGCCCACATGATGAACTGCCTTCCTCATAATTTCATAATCAGTGGGGCCAGATTAACTATTTAAAGGTTGTATATATCAACTACCTACATATTATCTATACATAGCTGTTGTATATTAGTTATTTACATATTGCCTATGCATATCATTTGTATATAATTTACACATCATCCCTCTTGCTCCTTGAGTCAGTGGAAATGGGGCCTGGGAGTCTGCAGACAACATCCTCCAGGCTCCCTTTTTATTAGTATCCTAGTCTCTGAGTCTTTCCAAGGAGGCACTGGCAAAGGACTGTCCTATGTGGGGGAGCAGGGAGAGGACTGGTTAATTTCCCAGGTTCTAGCTTCTTACTCCACTCTCAGAACCAACCATGCTGGCCATGCCTCATGTGCTCACCTTAGTGGTGTGAGCAGCAGTCACGAAAGGCCTGGCCCTCCATGGATCTGTGCACCAGCCACAGGTTCTCCCCCTGAGACCCACACAGTAGCTCTACCTGCCTCACACAAAAGTGTAAGACCCTCGTCCCTTCTCTACCTCTCCAGTCTGGCAATTTTAGCTGTTTCCTGACTTCACAAAAGCTGAGGTTCCTCTACTTATTCACTTGGTTCTCTCAACTTCTAATGTCTGTGAAATCAATTTCTGTATTAAATTCCCTCTGTTTGAAATACCGATATGGTTTCTATTTCCCTGAATGAATCCCTATTACCTGATAGAAGAATATCATTAAAAGCCGGCAAGATAGCGAGTTGTAAGGAGAAAAGATGGTCCCTAGTATGTATTGTTCAGTTTCATTATTGTTTGGTTCAGGTTTATTATCTTTAAAACCATCCGATTTATTTTTGTACTGCAAGGGAAATTCCATTAGAGTAATACTTCAAAGAATATGCCTTTTATAATGGCGTTCTTTGCTTGTATGATAAGCTCACAATATGTACTCTAAAGTTTATAATACTGTGTGAGAAACACTCACACTAATGTTTTAAAAGAAGCCATTTAAAGTTTTTTTTGTGTTTCTCAAATGTCTGAATGCTTGTGATTGCAAGTCAGGGATTGGCATATCTTGAGACTTAAACAGACTTTGCTCAATTACTTTCTACAGGGTAAAACCAAAGTTCCTGTGATTTAGAGTTCAAGCATTATAATTATTCCTGCTCTTAAAAAAGGGGGCTCCTGCCTTCAAATCTCAGTTGGTCAAGTAAGAATTATATCTATGAAAAATATCAAAAACTGGTCGAAGTTCAAGAAGCTGACACATATGGTCTAAAACGATTTCACAGAGTGTTCCAATAGCTCAAATATCAACAGACTGGGACTTCACAAGGTGCAATATTTGGAAATCATAAAGTAAACAATCTACATTAAAGAGGCAGATAAGGCAGTATATAAAGCATTGAGAAAAAGAAAAAAATATTTATGATTAGGTCTGTAATTCATTTAAGAGGAACTGGTCAGAGCAAGGCCAAGCCAGTTTGCCAGGCCATTTATTAAGCTGTTGATTATAATTGGAGCCATGTAGAAACCTGTTTCTCAAAAAGGTGCACAAATCCAGGTATCATAAGATGCCAAGCCACAAAATGTGTGCTAAGTGCTGATTATATGTTTAGGTTCATCCTAAGAACTGGAGGTAGGACTTGCAGGAAGGGAGTTTTGTGTTCCAGCTTTCAAAAAGAGAGACAAAAGTGTAGGTGAGGGAGAAAGGATTTATATTTTAACAAGTGAAACTAAACTAACAAGAAAAAATCCTGGAATATTATAACATAGAGACATTCTGAGACGAGTATCTTTTAACCAACTTGGAACAGTAGATATTGTGTATCTTTTTGTCAGTTATTCCCCACCTACATTTGTTAACATCTCAACAGCCCAAGCAAGAGCACACCAGTAAGACTAGACTTAAAACGTTTTTCTCTTTTTATTTGTATTTAAATATCAGAATTTCTATCTGATTCTTTTATGTAAATAAAATATTTAATTCCTAAGAACTGTAAAAATATAATATTCCTAGAGGACTATATATATACAAGTGTGTGTGTGTGTGTGTAATCTACTATATAATAAAAGCCTAATATGTGGTGCCCAAAGAGTAATATGCAAACTAACCATCACTCTGCTACACCAACAGGCCATGCCTGCCAGCCAATCAGGAGGGAGTATGCAAATGAACCCCAATCAAGATGACTATGGACATGGAGAGAGAAGGAGGGAGGCTTGGGTTTCCCTGGTGATAGAGGAAGCCAAGCTTTCCACACACCCTGATGGGCCCAGGCCTCCACTCAAGGCTACAAAGTTCAATTATAGAGGATAAATAAATCCCAAATACCAGGGCCTCTGCTTAGGTCGCTGGGGGGTGGGGGGGGGGCGTGGATGGCCTATAAACCACCAAAGACTCCTCACCCAAGGGAACCCTCACCCTCTTTCTGGGACACTCTTCAGGGCAAATCAGCTGGCCTCCACCCATGCACTAGGCCTCTATCCTACCTAATAAAAGTGACATGCAAATTGACCATCACTCCATCACACAAGATGACTGCCCTCATGTGGTCAAAAATCCTGCCCCCATGTGGACACAAGATGGCTGCCAGAAGAGGGCTAGCAGAGGAGGGAAGTTGGGAGGGACCAGGGCTGCAAGGGAGAGCAGTTGGGAGGAATGCAGACCTGTAGGGGAGAGTAGTTGGGAGTGACCAGGCCTGCAGGGGAGGGCAGTTAGGGGTAAACAGGCTGGCAGAGGAGCCGTTAGGCATCCATCAGGCTAGCTGGGGAGTGGTTAGGGGGTGATCTGGCTGGTAGGCAGAAACAGTTAGGGGCAATCAGGCAGGTAGGCAAGTGAGCAGTTGGGAGCCAGCAGCTGTGGATTGTGAGAGGGATGTCTGACTGCCTGTTTAGGCCTGATCCTGATGGACATCCCTTGAGGGGTACCAGAGAAATTGAAGAGGGTGCAGCCTGGGCTGAGGGACACCCTTCCCACTGTGCACAGATTTCATGTACCGGGCCTCTAGTGTGTGTGTGTGTGTGTATGTGTGTGTGTGTGTATGTGTATGTGTGTATGTATGTGTGTGCGCGCGCATGTATATATACACACATATACATATATGTATATACACATACACATATATACATATATTCATATATACACACATATATACATATCTATACACACACATACACACACACACACATACACATACTAATTAACCAGGACACTGCAATGGGTCCACCGGACAGGAGGAGACTGCATGTGCATCATCGGGAGCAGGGCAGCAGGGGCCTCCACATGCTTGCGCTTGGAGAGAGCGTGATCAGCAGCGGCCTTATCTGCTTCAAGGGCCTGGAGAGGGAAGTAGGGTAGGACCACTGGCAACTTGAGGGTGGGCGGTGCTGCATGATTTCAAATCACACACTGGGCTCCTAGTATTCTTTATAATGACCCATCTATGAAATGTAATCTTTGTAAGCAATTTTTTTTTCCTGGTTATATTTCAAGTACTCTTTTGTGTGGAGTTTTTTTTTTTTCCATAAATGGCATCTAAAAGAGACTAATTTAGAACATATACACACTGCAGGAATTTAAATAAATTGTAGAAAATGTGTAAACAAAACCCTAGAATTTTACATTCCTAGTTTTATGCCGGTGGTTTGTTTTTTCTTTAACACCATGGGTAATTAATTTTGCCATGACAAATTGAATATATTTTCCTCATTTTATGCATATTAACACATAAATTTGTTTTTAAACTAAACAGATTGTTCTTATTGTATTAAAAAGAAAAGTTCATTTACATTAAAAATAAGAACAAGAAAAAAAAACTATTAGAAGAGATAAAAGTACCTTGTTTTTCTGGATTAAAAATACATTTTATAGCTCTAACTGGTTTGACTCAGTGGGTAGAGTGTTGGCCTGAGGACTGAAGGGTCCCAGGTTTGATTCCGGTCAAGGGCATGTACCTTTGTTGTGGGCACATCCCCAGTAGGAGGTACGTAGGAGGCAGTTGATCATTCGATGTTTCTCTCTCATTGATGTTTCTAATTCTCTATCCCTCTCCCTTCCTCTCTGTAAAAAATCAATAAAAATATTTTAAAATATATATTTTGTTTACAATGATAATTAAGTTATGGTCACAGTGACATTTCAATTCTCACATATTGAGAATAATGGACAAAAATTATCACTAGGTCTTCATCTGGCACATACAATAGCTTGATATAGAACAACCAGTTAGTAGGTGCAACAGAGATTATTTAAATTTTGAATATCCTATGTTTTTTGCATAGATTTTAAAAAATTGCTGATGTTCTCTTGGCCAATTAACCTTATTCAAAAATCAAACTGGCTGCAGAGAAAAAAAAAAGGAAAGAAACACATGAATTAAGATAATGTATTCTTTGCTAAATAGCTCTACCTTTCTTTCAGCTTTATGGTTCTATGACTCCATAAATATTTCTGAAAATACCTTCAGTTCTAGCAATTGGACCACTTAACATCAGTGTCCTTCTCATGAGTAATGTTCCATTAGCTAATAGCTTGTTCTCTGTGCACACACAGGGATCTGATGACAAGCAGGAATGTGGCATCACTGCTCAGAGTGATGGCAATGAGGAGTGACTACCCGGGTGGAAAAGGCACAGATGTTGGATTGCCCTGGTGTAGAATCAAGCCCTCTGACTCTCTGCTCCATCCTGGGCCTGGGCATAGATATTCAATGGAACCTCATTACTCCCAAGGTTTCTCAGAACTTAAGGTGTTATTTTCTTAGTATTACTACTTTTGTTAGAGTAAATCCTCTTTTTAAATATGTTTTGTTTTTCACATACTGCATATGGGGATGCTAGGTTGTCTGAAAATTTCCGTTACTGATTGCGTTTGACTGTGTAACATTCTGCGTTCAGAATTATTTCCCATATAATGTTAAAGTCATCGTTCAATTTTCTGCTATCATTTTATATTATTAGAGATGGATTTGGTATGTTTGTCCTTCATGTTATATAAAGGGATCAAAATCATGTACCTCCGTTGTAATTTTTCAATAGCATGCCCAAGTTTTGAGAACATCTGTACAGCTCCGAATCACTGTAATGTTAATAATAAGGCTTGTAAACAGCCCACCCTCTCCTCTAAATTATCACACTTTCTTTCAGTTATTTTATTCATATGGATTCTCTATTTTTGTGTTTCAAATTTCTAGTGGTTTTCTGTATTTTAATTTTAAAAAAGATAGATAGCTAGTATCAATATTTCCTGTTATATAATTCTGTTTCTAAAATAGACCTTGCTTCTGAATGGAGAATCTGCTCTGCAGAGCTGTACTTGTGAGGTGCTCCCACTGGTTGTAACACTCCCTCTCCTCCTTCCTCCTGCCGCCACACACACACACACACACACACACACACACACACACACACTCACTCACTTCCTCCAGCCCTGCTTTATTTCTTCCACACTACTTACCCACCTACTTAACACACAATTGTCTGTTCAATTCACTTCTACATCCCCATTTCGGAAGAAGACTACCTGGACAGATATTTGGAGAAAGAATAAATAAATTAATGACCAATAATCAGGCACCATCATACTCGGCAAAAACCTAGAGAAGACCTCTGTGGAGTATCAGATTCCCCAAATGTTCCTGATCTCTGCAAAGTTGTGTTCCTCCCACCCTACCCCCACCCCAATCCAAAGGCAGAGAAAGTGATTTTGCCAAGAAGTAAATTGCATGCATGAGTAGACAAGTATGCCAATTGACACTCCCAGAGAGAAATTGCTGCAGGCTTTTGTCCCACCTTCTTAACCTTAATGGTTCCTAATTTGTAGCCCCTTCAGGTCTCTGCAGAAAGGTAGCTCTCATCTCTGTCTCAAGTCTCTTCTGAGACTGTGGTTTCTGCTTGTTCTTGGTGTTCCTGGAGACTGCCCATCACCTCTGTTTTTATACCACTTTTCTCCCATTCTCCTCGCTGTCTGTTGTGGTGGTGGTGGTTATAGTGTAAGTGGCAGAGGAGACCAATCCATATGCTCTTGTCTGTAGTTTGGCTGGGAAGCACAGTGCTTATTGGCTAATTGGTTAGATGTTAGCCCTTCAAGGCAGCCTGCTAGAGAAAAGGACATACAGAAAAAAGTATGGCTTCTTTAGTAAGCTAGTACAACATGAGGAGGGACAAAGGACCCTGAGTAAAATCATGTGTTCTTTTTCATGCTGTAGCTAATTGAAGGATTTTACTAGTAACGCATATAGCCATACAACAGTCCTCTATAGCAATATATTTGCACGTTAAGGAATTTTACACTAAGGCAGAATGACATAGCCACTCTGGGAATAGTTCAGGTGAGACACCATTTCACAAGTGCTGACCTGTTTTTAAAGACATTTAGGTTATTTTACAAATCATATTCAATTTTAAAATAGTTTCTAATATCGAGCTGTCAGTTAACAAAGAGGTTCAATGGGAAAAAACGAGAGAAAATTATACTCTAAAAGAGGGCCACATTTAGTTTTCTTCACATGTCTAATCTAAGAAGAAAAAAAGATGCAGTCCTAATTTCCTTCAACTACCTCTCAGAAGAAGGTATAAAGGAAATCATTATTCAACTCATAAAAAATTCATTTATGCTGACCTGTCTTTTTAAAAATAGAGGCTTCTCAGAGAATTTTGTTCCCCTCAAGCACATCCTGTTCCTTTATCTTGCCATGCCAAAAAATGAAGTTGAAAGGTGATAATATCTTCTATGGACAGGTGTCTTGCTGTCTCATATTTAATATTTTCTTTCTTTGGGAGAGAATGTTTTTTCAATCTATCACTCAGGAGGAGGCAAGGATGGTCCACAGAGGGATTTCCAGCAAGTTTCTGAGCTTCTTGATACTAAGAATATATTTGAACCACTCCTGATAGTGTTTAAAAACAGGGTACCTATTTCACTTACAACTTATAATAATGATATTTTCTCATCCTAATGAAATACATTAGTGCTTACCATATATATTGTATAAATGTGGAAACTGACATTTACAGGGGTAATTTTTCAAATGATAGACATCTAATGAGTTGAAAATCAGAAATTTAAACACTGTTGGGTTTGAATCCAAGATAACGAGTTCTGCATCAGACTGTATCTTCAATCCTAATATAACAGATTTTTAATTTCTCAATATATAAGCAGTGTGATACCTCAAAATATGGGTGAACCACTGAGAGAACAACAACGTCTGACAGAAAAGTTCATCCTTTTAATTATATCTCCTGATGGAGACCCCAGAAGTGATCTAATGGAATTGCTCAAGAATTCTTTATGAGTCTCAGTATTGTTATAAGCTATGTTGTTTCCCATATCTTGGCTGGGGGTAGGGGAGTGGGGGGCACTTTCTCCCTGTTTATGTATTGGCTAATCTGCTTTGCTGGTTATTCCTTCAAAGCTCTAGCAAAGATTCTTTAATTAAAATCGAAGACTAGATATTTTTGTGAAAAATGAAAATAACCAATACATTTCCCTCTTTTTATCAGTGATCACAGTATTAGCCATCTGAGAATGCCATTGCCGTGACCTCTGAGCATTCTTTCCTTCAATGGCTGGTTTCTTACTGCTCAGTGGTTAACGTATGGATTCTCCTCCAAGACTGTATATGTGGTGGGAAGAACATGAGACTAGGCATGACAAGAATGGCCTTTCAAGTCAACTCTGCCATGTATTAATGGAGAATGTGAAATGGCCGCTTAAAAAGCAAAGCAAAACATGTCACAGGATTACTGTGAGGATTAAAAGGCATAAAAATGCACATCAAATCTTAGGTGACAGACTACCATAAAATGTTAACTGTACAGTGTTGCCAAAGAAAGTCTCCAATATGAAATATTTCTATTGTAATAGCTGCAGTAATTACTTTCTATAATTCATGTAATTTACCTAATAACATAATACCTTATATGCATAACCAGAGTCAACTATGAACTCCAATCTGGAAAATATTTATTTTTGAAGTAATTGGATTAAAAACTACATCCTCTTCTACCTCAGTTTTTCCAGTTGCAAATTCAAACTTGATGGTATGGAACCTGTCAGTAGACTAATTAGCTGGAAAGTCCATATGATTTTTAAAAAATAGAATCCATTTTCCTTTGGTAACTTGGTGTTTTCCATCTACAAACACCACACACACAGATGTGAACATGTGTGCTTTTAATTTTAAAGGGTCACTCCTTTAGTTCTGATTTTACACTTGACCTGGACTTGTTTCCATTGAGCCCCAACCTGCTGTTTCTGCAGTGAATACCTATGAGAAACCAGTGTGCCCCAGAACCATTTCCATTAACTGAGTCCCCAAATGAAGTGCTGTATATCAATGCCTTTGGGCTAGGGATGCACTGTGGGGGTTCTTTCTTCTGGTAAATGAAGCATGTTCTCATAGAGCACTGTGCATATCAGTGAATAGGAGTCCAGGGAAAAATAAACTGTTGATCATCTTCATATCTTGTCTAGAAGAAAGTGAATCAGGATTTACGCTTTAGCTGATAGAAACGTACCCTGGATATATATTTTTTAAAGGATGGGGGTGCTTCTATGAGTTGGAATGTCAAATAATACAATTCACTGAGTTAGAATCCCTTGTTCTCATGTCAGTGAATTGCTCATTGGCCAAAGGCTACTTATTTTCTTACAAATAATTTTCCCTGACACAATTAATACGCATTTAAAACAAAAACACAAAACATTGGAGAAGCATCCAAGATGATCATTCAATATTACAGAAGATCCTGGTTTTTATTTTCCCTAAACCCCTTCTGGCATTAAAGTATTCAAATGTACTTAAAGGTTTCATTTTGTCTTTAGAACATGGACTAGAAAAGTAAACGGTGCTTGTTACTTAAAACACTCCAGTGCTTCGGTGCTAAGTGTTACTAATAGCTTTGTTGTTCTAATATAATTCTCCTGGCGCTCCTCTTTCCCTCTGTAATCTGCCTTTCATTAATTGAAGCAGGTACTCTTATGATTTGAATTCAGAAGTATATGAGGTGTGAAAATATATTCCTACATATCTGCTAATGACACTGATTTTGTAGCAAACACGCCAGGCCTTATGTATCTCAGTATGTGTTTTATCTTCAGAATAATCCCCTTAGGTGAATGGTACATTTTTTTTTACCCATTTTGTTCTTGCTCTGATTATCTTTTCAAGGTTCCCTTTTGAATGGGCTTTTATTCTGGTTTTGAATATTTAAAAAAAATCTGTCTATAGTATGCCTTAATAGATTGAGGATAGATGTATCTTTTTCTCGTAGTCAAAAGACTTTCAAAGTGGGAACTAGTCCATAGGGTAAGTGAACAGTTGGGCCTTTCTATTCTGCATTCACTGGTCATTAAATCCTCTTTGTGAACACAAGAGGGAGAGGGTCAGGGGCAACTAATACAGCAGCTACCTCCACTCAAATTGATCCCAGGGATGTCCTCAGTGACATCAGCTCTGATGTCCTCCATGCAGCGATTCCGAAAGATGGAAGAGTTGTGTTTTAAGCACTGCTGTCATCATTAACATAGCAAGAAAAAAGTAGCAGGTGAAATGCTTAAAAGAGAGTCTAGGGCTGTTCTACTCAGTAATCCATTTTATTTATCATTCCAAAATGTCCTTAAGTGTTCACAAGCATTTTTTATCCTCTGCACAATGATAGTAAACTTCATTCCATTTCCTTCTACTTTCCTGTGTTTGAAAGTATGTCAGAACTGTGCCTTCCTATTTTCACGCCTGAGTTTCCATGTGCTTTGCTGACCACCACATTATTTTTGCTATCTAAATTATGGAAAATTAATTAAATGAGTTTTAAATTTCTTTTACACTAATTCCAAAATTCATATGACCATACAATTAACAAAATTCTCTTTAAATATGTATTTTAAATATTTATTAAGTACTCTGACTCTCTAACACAGTGGTTCTCAACCTTCCTAATGTCATGACCCTTTAATTCAGTTCCTCATGTTGTGGTGACCTGCAACCATAAAATTATTTTCGTTGCTACTTCGTAATTGTAATTTTGCTACTGTTATGAGTTGTAATGTAAATATCTGATATGCAGGATGTGTTTTCATTATTACAAATTGAACATAATTAAAGCATAGTGATAATCACAATTATATATTATGAAATATTTATTTCTAATTACAAATAAATGAAATTTTGTCTTGAAGCATGGTGTAGCGTGGGTAACAGTCTTAATATAACAACAGTAAACTACATTGCTACATTTTCTGATGGTTTTAGGCGACCCCTGTGAAAGGCTTGGTTGACCCCAAACGGGTCATGACCCACAGTTTGGGAACCGCTGCTCTAACAATATATTTTCTTCCTGGAACAATGCATCTCATTACCTTGCAGGCCTTAAGATTAATTATAATAAAAAAAATAATAGGGATTGACTATCATCCCTCAGGAATTAAAGTAAATGGCAATATGCTATTGGTTGCATTCAACTTGACAATTGAAATGTTTCTTTTCCTTTTACCAAAACTTAAATGAAAAAAAAATGATATAAATCAGAATGTTTGTTATCATTTGTAACCTAGCTTAACTGAGAGCTATACTCATACATATATCAGATACATGTCAGGAACTTCCCCCAACGTCTTTTTACCACATATAGTTTCAAACTTGTCTTTATCCAAGAAAGCACCTTAGAATTTACCAATATTCTCTAACTTCGTTCCCTGAATCCCTTTATACATACTGCAGTAATGCAAGTTGAAGGTGGTTATCTTTTTTTGCAACTCCCATTCCAAAATTGATTTAACATACTTCTACTTTTCATCAATATAAATACACAGTGTACTGAATTGATCTGGAAATTTGAGGGAAATGATGCTGTTTCATACTGTGTGAGATCAATCAAGAGGCTCGATTAATCTTATTTTCTCTTATTTTGACAAAATTCTATTGAAATATACCTAAGACTATTGACCAACATGTTTTTGGAGCACCATTATTTATACTGTGGTTTAGAAAAATGAAAGATGTCTCCATTCCAGTATTATAATCCCAAACTTTCCTTTAACTATAATGTGTCTAGGACATATAGAAGAGGAATAGCAATTCACAAATATTTGATCAAAGTATATAAGTAAATGCAGAGTAGGTATTCAGACCTACTGGATCTAATGTAATGGTATAAATAAGGGATCAGCAAGCTTTTTTTTTTAAAGGGTCAGATAGTAAACTATTGGGCTTGACTGGCCATAGGATCTGTGAGAACTGCTCAACTTTGCCAGACAGTGCAAAGGCAGCTTTAAGTAATATACCATTGAATGATCACACTTATGCTTCATAATATCTTCCATCTAACAAAAGAGTAATATGCAAATTGGCTGTACCTCTGCTACACCCGCCAGCCCTGCCCACCAGCCATGCCCATCAACCAATCAAAGTGAGTATGCACATTAACCAACCAAGATGGCTACAGCCACAGAGAGCAGGAGGGAGGCTTCCGTTGCCCCTGGTGATGGAGGAAGCCAAGCTTTCTGCAAACCCTAGCCAGTCCAGGCCTCCACTTAAGATGACAAAGTTACAATGGCTGTGCAAGCAGAAGGCTTGACTTTGCTCTAGGCTACAAAGTTTCAATTGTAGAAGATAGATAAATCCCAGATACCATAGCCAGCCTGCAAACCACCACAAGCACCTTGCCCAGGCTACCCCACACCCCAAGGGAAGCCCCAACCTTATCAGGGACATTCTTCAGGACAAAACAGCTGGCTCCCACCCATACACCAGGCTTCTATCCTATCTAGTATATAGATTGACCATCACTCCAATACACAAAATGTCTGCCCCCATTTGGTCAAAGGATCCTGCCCCAATGTGAACACAAGATGCTTCTGAAGGTAGTTTACTAGAAATTTAGAGTTATTGTTGGAGCTAACGAAAAAAAGATACGTTTGTTTTTTTATTCTTTTGACATGGAAGGAATGATATATTAAGGAACCCCTATAACTAAGGAACCCCTATAACTAAGGTTTTACCATATCCTATGTAATAAAAGGCTAATATGCAAATTATCCCCTGGACCAGGAGTTCAATGGGAAGTTCAACTGGGAGTTTGACCAGGGGGTAGGGCCAGAGCCCCTCCCCCACAGCTGTCCCCACCCTAATCAACTCCAATCTGGGTTGGCCTGACACACCTGTGCACGAATTCATGCACTGGGCCACTGGTATAATTATAATATGTATCTACTTTGATTTCTCTTTAGAACATATTTATCTGGGGCTTATTAGAATGCCTGTTTCCTTCCTTCTAAGTAACTTCACAAATGAAAGTATTATAAGAAAAATCCATGCAATACCTACAGGGGTGGACAAAAGTAGGTTAAATTACAGCCATGATTATTTAAAGGATAAGTCATAAGTAAGGATTCAAAATAATAACAGCAATAATAGAAGACAAATAATACAAATCAATACTTTAATAATTATTAAATAATACAACAATAAACTGTTTTTGCATACGCACAGCAGTTAACCTACTTTTGTCCATCCTTTTACATACATATTTTTATATTTACATATAAATTATAAATACAGTTTCTTGAGTTAGAAAGTAGACTTTTAATATCAAAGAATTTTCAAGTGTTTCATAATGGAAACATTTTCTAAACTAGGTTTTTTTCTAACATTAATAATAGTACTATGTTGACATCCCTAGTAAAATGCTGATGGCAGACACCATAAGGATATATTAATATTTATGAAAGAGCTTTGACTTTTATTTTACAGCTAGTGGTGCTGAGTAAATTATCTTCTTAGAATGTATTTGCTATATTTTTAACACCATTAAAAACACAATAAACAACTCACTTTCCAGTTTCCCTGACTCCCCCCAAAATAGGAACATATTGTAAAAATAGGGTAATATATTTAAAATAAAAGATAATCAACCAAGAAATATTTAAGAAATAGTACTTATATTCTGTGTAATGAAAAAACAAACAAACAAAATATTTGGTTTAGGATCAGTGACCTAAGAATGAATATAGGTAATATCTGTCCTTAATTATTGGTAGAAAATGCTTCATTTTAAAAAAATTTCTGATTCTTATGTTTATGATTCTAAATTAATTTCTCCCTCCCTCCCTTCTCTTTATTTTAATCATGTACTCTTATTTTTCTTTGACCTAGGTTAGAAGTTTATTTCAAAACATGTTGGTATTTTCCAGGCATTTTTATGTTACTGATTTCTGGCTTTTTTCCACTGATGACAGAGAGTATAGCCTGTATAAATTCAATCTCTTGCCCTTTGTAACATCTTGATACAAAGGCTTACAAACCTAATTTTTTTAAAATGTTGAATGTAATCTCGACATAAATGTGTACAGTTGACCCTGGAACAATGTAGGGTTTGGGGGGCCAAATCCTGCAGCGTCAAAGATCTGCAAACAACTTAAGTCAACTCTTTGGATCTGTGGACTCCAAATCCCAGATAAAAGAGACTGTTTTCAGTCTGTGATTGGTTGAATCCATGGATAAAACACAGGGGAATACAGAGGGACAACTTTTTAAAATCCATGTGTAAATGAACCCAGGCATTTCAAACCTTTATTGTTCTAGAGTCAGTTATATGTTGCAGTTTGGGTGCGTAATATCAATTATGCCCAGATTTTTAGTCACCTAGTTCAAGTCTTCAATATTCCTATTAATAATTTGTTTGCTTTTCTATTAGTTTTAAGACAGGTATATTAAAATAACTTCCTATGATTGTATATTCATTATTTTTTTACTTATTTCTTTTAATGTCTGCTTTATATGATTTGAGGCCATGAAATTACTTGCACATACATTTAGAATTTTTAACTTTTTGACAACTTTCACATTTTATTATCCAGTTTCTCTCTCTCTCAATGCTTTTTGCATTGTTAATAAAGGTACACTACCTTTTATTGATTAGTTTGCATAGTAAATTTTTTTCCTGTCCTTTTAAGCTTATATTATTATTTTATTTAAGATGTAGTTCTTATAAGCTGTATTTTTTTAAAATGTTAACCCTGTATGCTCTTATAAATAGAGCATTTAGATGATCAATATCTATAGTAGTTTCTAATCATTTGAATCTTATAGCTAACTTTCTTGTATCCTTGAAACTTGATTATTTTTACTCAGTTCAAAAAATTTGTTTATGAAGCTTTTGCATATTAATTTTTAATATATTTTTATTGTTGATAGTATTACAGCTATCTCCCATTTTATCCCTTACTTCCCCCCCTCCTCCCAGACCCTACCTCCACCCCAGGTCTTCACTACCCTATTGCCCTTGCCCTTGGGGCTATGCATATATTAGTAATGTTACAAGTTCTTTGGTTTCTCTCTTCTAGTCCCCCCAAACTTCACAATGAAGTGTGTCAGTTTTGTTCCATCCTTCCATGCGTCAGGTCTTATTTTGTTTGTCAATTCATTTCGTTAATTAGATTCCACAAATAAGTGAGATCATGAAATATTTGTCTTTCTCAGTTTGGTTTATTTCATTTAGCATAATATTTTCCAGGTCCATCCATGCTGCAAACAAGAGAGAACTCTTAACCTTTGAGACGGCATGGGTTCATATAAATTGATGAGTAAAGTAATGTCTACTTTCTCCAGAGATGATACATGCTTGTTGCTCTTAGCAGGGTAGAAACATTCATGAATCTAGATAATCTTCACCCAGTTTCAATGTTTGTGAAAACATAAAGATGAACATGAGTTCCTGAAATGACAAGGATCTATTTTCAGTTCACATTTTTCATGATCTTGAACGGCCAAGCTAAAACCAGTGAGTTTTTACCAGAACAAAAATGCTCCTTGGCAAACTCTAACTCCATGTGTTAAGCCACTATCGAAAAAGGCTGCTAAAATGTTGTTTGTTTTGCCATATTCTCAGAGAGTGTCATCAGACAGCCCAAGGGAAAAAGCATTCTCCAAACTCAGTCAGATTTTTCATTAGCTTGTCTCTTTGACCTTGCCTATGTAATATCTTCAAGGAGTTATTATTGTGTGTGTGTGTGTGTGTGTGTGTGTGTGTGTGTGTGTATTCTTCATTATTTTCATTAGAAGATTTAATATGAATTTACCTGTCCATCATTACCTGAAGATGATATTCTGATTTTTCTCTTTTCCATTGTGTTTAATTTGTTGTTTGTCCTATCCATTGGTGCTTAATTTAATTTAACAACTATGCTGTTTTGTTTCTAATTGTTTTTTTTTTTTTTTTGGTTCTGTTTTAAAGAACCTTTCCATTGTAGTTTATGTTACTTCACTAACAATTCTAAAATTATAAACATGAATATTTATAGTTTTAGAAAACCGCTCTATTATCTGCTTCTGTGGAGATACTAACTTTTTCATATTTGACATTATTTAGTTCTTTCATGGTGTGTGGTTTTCTTATGTGGTGTGTTCATTTTTCACTTTGCCCTCATCCTCTTTGGCTTTTTCTTTTCACAGTACCTTTTAAATTCATTTTAAGTCAGTCAGTGTTCATTGATTTATATGGAAGTTTTGGACTAAAACCAGGATTCTTGCCGAAACCGGTTTGGCTCAGTGGATAGAGTGTCAGCTTGCAGACTGAAAGGTCCCGGATTCGATTCTGGTCAGGGGCATGTACCTTGGTTGCGGGCACATCCCCAGTAGGGGGCGTGCAGGAGGCAGCTGATCTATGCCTTTCTCTCCTCGATGTTTCTAACTTTCTATCCCTCTCCTTTCCTCTCTGTAAAAAAATCAATAAAATATATTAAAAACCAGGATTCTTAGTCCACCGGAATTGAAGAATGAATCCGTGGACAGAAAGTGGTACAGCAAAGGTGGAGATTTATTAAAGAACAAGTACAGACTCCCACTTGGGGAAGGGGAAAGGGTTCCACAGAATGGACTTCCCCATGAGGAGGGGGAAAGGATCCCACTGGGTTCCTTTTCCCTAAGGCTTATAAAGGCTGCAGATCCTGTGCCTTGATATCCCCTCTGATTGGTCACTATTCCCATAGACTAGTTACTATAGTAACTCCTGAGCTCAAAGGTTGAACCTCACATGGGACATGTAAGGTCCCCTCACTTCCTCCCTTATTGTTTTCCTTTTCCCTTTGGGCTTTCTTACTCTCCTGGATGAAGGGCTTCCTTCTCTCTATTTTGTAAATATAGACCTTTTGCTGTTCCCAGCTCCCTCGTTCTATGGAAATGTACCTGTTGCAGCTTTCCAGCTCCCCCTTCTATGGAAATATACTTTCTGCTGCGAGGCAGCCCTGTGATTCCTCCCTATTTCCCCCTAATTTCTAAAATCTCTAATATTTCCTAAACCCGCCCTATCTTACCCCTAAATTTCTGTCTCACTATTAAGTCTTAGGCTGAAGCATCCATCTTGTATAAAAAGTGCTGTTTGAAGTTTCAACCCTGTTATTAGGCTTCTGTAAAAGTTTACTTGCTTAAGCAATAAGGAAAATGAGACTACTCCCACTTCAGAGAGGCCACTAAACCTTCCCCGGACAAAATTATCAGTGCTGGCACCAGGCCAGGCCTTTGGTTGAGGTCTCAACGCCCCAGCACATGGGTAGGGGCATTTTAAGAACTTGCAAAAGGGTCCAGGAATACCTCATGTTTGGGAGACAGAGAAGGTAAACACATAAATAGGGAAAATTTCTCCATGTTGGGGCCCAGAATTTGAGAGACCTTTTCCCCTGAACCCGCGTGTAATAAATGTAACTCCAAACACTGAGCATTGCTTGTTTTATTCCGGTTCTCTGTAATAAGGCAGGCATCGATAGATGCAAAAGTTACAAGGATGAAAAAACTTGTAACCTGCTAACAGAAACAGCAGTGTATGCAACTAAGTATAAAGCAGGCAAGGGAGGTACGTATATGAGAATGCCCCAAATGCTACTGAAGCAGCTCATCCTGACACACGGAGCTGAGAAATGCTTCATGGAACAGGTAGCAACAGGCTTCCGTAATTACTTTGCTGTAGAAATAATCTTTTCAATCCGTGTACCTGCTGCTATAGTTTCTTAGACCCCCTGTTGCCGGCAACATGAGAGTTTTAAGGCTCCTTTCAGTACCAACTAAATCTTTAAACACCTCCAAGTTTTAAAACATTCCTCTTGTGGCCCATCAATAGTAAATATCAAACCTACAGGTCAGAACCCAAAGCTTTTCAAAGTGTAATGGACAAATACCAGAAAGCATTTCACTTTATCACAGAAAACTTTAAAACTTCAAAATGAACCTGGCAAACGCGGGGCACATTGCCTTCAATCAGGATCACTCCAGCTATTTCTCTCAAACTCTGTGGGAAGGGAAGAACAAATTTCAGAAGGCCGAAAATAATCCTAAAAGCTTCTTACAATAGCATGCAGCAAGCGATACTGAGTCCCCACAGTCTCGATGTGAGGCAAATTTATTTCAGATGTCAAAACCTTGCAACTAAATTTTGCAGTGCTCTAAATCTAGTGCAACTCCGGGTTTCTGGCTAACATTCTCTCTGTACACCTGTATTCTTCAGCTGCTTTAACTTCCTGTCCTTTTCATTAGGAAAGTGTTGCAGTTAGTGAGGAAAACATATATTGGCTTATGATGCCTCCAATTAGATTCATAATATTATATTATTGTTAATTTTATGTCACTTTTGTATAATCAATTTTTAAATATTTCTTTAAAAAATTAATTCTGCCCTAGCCAGTGTGGCTCAGTTAGTTGGGCATTGTCCTATTGAGATGGAATTTTTGGACTGGAACCTGGATATTTTATCCACTGCAATCGAAGAATGAATCCACCTACAGAAGGTGATATAACGAAGGTGGAAATTTATTAAAGAAAAGTACAGATTCCCACGTGGGGAGGGAGAAAGGGTCCCACTGAGATCCTTTTCCCTCTGGCTTATAAAGGCTGTAGATCTTGGTGCCTTGATATATCCCCTCTGATTGGTCACTATTCGCTTAGACTGGTTACCATAGTAACTCCTGAGCTCAAAGGTGAAACCTCCTTCCTTATTGTGTTCCTATTTCTGTTGGGCTTTCTTCCTTTCCTCTGGATGAGGGGCTTCCTTCTCTCTGTTTTGTAAATATAGACCTTGTTCTTGTCCCAGCTCCCACGTTCTGTGGAAATGTACCTGTTACAGCTTTCATCCTATGGTTATATACCTTCTGCTGCTCTGCAGCCCTTGTTTCTTCCATGGTCCCCTTCATTTCTAAAATTTCCTAAGACCTGCCTTTTTCACCCCTCACAATTCCCGTTTCGCTCTGCACAGGAAGGTTGTTGGTTTGATTCCCAGTCAGGGCACATGCCCAGGTTGCAGGTTCCATCCAGTGGCGGGTGTGCAAGAGGCAGCCGCTCTTAATGTTTCTCTCTCTCCTTTACTCTCTAAAAAAATCAATAAAAATATTTACAAAGAAAAAAAAATCCTACACAGGGATTCTGATAAAATTATAATTTGCTTTGGTATCAGGCCTATACAGTCACAAATTGATAAAGACATTTATATCCCCACATTAATAATCCATAGGAAAAAAATTAAGCTGAAAATGTTAAGGAAGCAATGTATCTAGAAATAAATACTGTTGCTGCTTTGTCTCCACTAAGGAGGGGGGGGTATTTTTAAATATATACTTTGAGACCTAATAGTCATCTTGCTATTGTTGCTGTCATTATATAAACTATCAGTTCTTTGTATTTTAGAGTTTCTACACTCTTAGGTATTAAGTAGATTGCTTCAGAGTCAACACCCTTTAAATAAGAATACTCTCATATAACTTGTAAATATTCAGTTAAATATTAACTATATTTGCCTTGATTTTCCTTTCTACTTTTTTTTTATTGTATCCTCAATGTCAACTTTCACTGCTCACCTATATACTTCAGAGAATAACTCTATATCCATTCATGAGGATATAAAATGAATTTGGCTTCACATGCATCTTTCCTTGGCAGAGTTGTCATACCCCATTTTGAAATAAATCTTCTAAAATATGTTTACAGAATACATTTTTTTTTTCAAATGTTGGGAGAACATCTTGGTCTCTCCACTTTTTCTAATGTTTATTAAATATAATACCAGAAGTAAAATAAATATAAGAGCACAAATATGACTACTTTTCCAATAGTGTATTAAATGTCTTACATGATGAAATTGCATTGCTTTTCAATATTCTTCTTATTCAGTTTGTATTTAAGTAACATATACTTTTTGAATTGAAAAATCACAATACCACTTCCCTAAATTATAACCATGAGCAGTTTTACTATTTATTAAAAATAAGTATTGAATTTTACTCAAATTTCATAAGATAGAAAATATTATTATTTTAAATATATTTTTATTGATTTCAGAGAGGAAGTGAGAGGAAGAGAGAGATAGAAACATCAATGATGAGAGAGAATCATCTATTGGCTGCCTCCTACATGTCCCCCACTGGGTGTTGAGCATCAATCTGAGCATGTGCCCTGACTGATTCAAAGGTTGATGCTCAGCCACTGAGCCATGCCAACTGGGCTAGAAATTATTTTTAAAGCCCTATAAGACCCTGTAGACCATGGTTTTCTTTCAAGTAGGAAATGAATGAGAATCAGATTTTAAATGAAATCTATGTAATCCTATTGAATAAAATAGTAATATGCAAATTGTTCATCACTTCAATATACAAGATGGCTGCCCCCAAGTGGATATAAGAAGGCTGCCACAAGATGGCCTTCAGGGGAAGGCAGTTAGAGGTGACCAGGCCTGCAGGGAAGGCAGTTATGGGTGATTAGGTTTGAAGGGGAGGGCAGTTGGGGACAATGAGGCTGGCAGGGTAGCATTTAGGTATCAATCAGGCTGGCAGGGGAGTGGTTAGAGGGTGATCAGGCTGTCAGAAAGAAGCTGTTAGGGGCAATCAGGGAGGCAGGCAGGTGAGCAGTTGGGAGCCAGCAGTCCTGGATTGTGAGAGGGATGTCCCAGATTGGAGAGAGTGCAAACTGTGCTGAGGGGCACTCCTCCCTTCCCCCCCCCCCCCAATGCATGAATTTCATACACTGGACCTCTAGTAAATAATATTGCTTTATTGATGCTATTTTCCCTTTTTTGTCCTTTGCCTTAATTAGAACTGAAATGTTAGTCTCCGCATATATATTTAGTAAAGGTTTACTGTAGCTCCAAATGCTAAATCTTGCATTGATAACATAAGTAATGGTCAATGTACTATTTGGAGTGGATAAAAATGTCTGGCCAAACAAAAGCAGTGCCCCATTTCTCCTCAGTGTTACTGGGCTAAAGGTCTATTTGCCTGCATGCATTGAAGCCCAATAAGAAAGAACAGGAGTTTGCAGCAAAGTGAGGGTTTATTTTTTGGAAGTGGCCCACAGCTGGAGGCAGAAAAGCTAATAATATTCAAAGACCTGGCTCCCAGATGGATTCCAAGGAGATGGGTTATGGTGGGAAAAGTATTAATCATGGTGACTAAGGGGGTGAGTGTGGTGATCAGGGTCCTGCTTGGTCAGTGCTAGTGATACCGAATTTTTGGACTGGAACCAGGCTTCTTAGTCCAGCAGAATTGAAGAATGAATCCAGGGACAGAAAGAGGTATTAGCAAAGGTGGAGATTTATTTAAGAACCAGTACAGACTCCCACCTGGGGGGAGGGAAAGAGTCCCACAGAATGGACTCCAAAGGAAGGAGGGGGAAAAGGGTCCCTCTGTGTTCCCTTTCCCTATGTCTTACAAAGGCTGCAGATCCTGGTGCCTTCATATCCCCTCTGATTGGTCAATATTCCCGTTCATCACATGAGGTTCTCCCACTTCCTTTCTTCTGGGCTTTCTTCTTCTCCTTCCGAATGAAGAGCTTCCTTCTCTTTATTTTGTAAATATAGACCTTTCCAGGCTACTTCCAGTTCCCTTGTATTATGTAAATGAAACTGTTGCTGCTCCCTTGTCTTATAGAATTGTATCTTCACCTGGCTTCCTGATGTTATAGAAATTTACCTTCTCCCAGTCTGCAGCCCCACATTTTCCATGGACCCCAATTCTAAAAACTCCCTAAGCCTGCCTAAGTCCCCATAAAATTCCTGCTTCACTAGGCTAGGGGCCAGTTGGTGAGTGTATCTGATTCTGAAGTCAGGCATGGACCTGGTGTCCTTGCTTTTCTGGACCTGGAACTAAAACAGTTGATGCCTAGATGTTATCTCTCGCTTGAAACTCTGTCTCTGGTCAATACTAGTAGACCTGAGGCTTTCTTCCCAAAGATTATTCCATGCTCAGCAGAACCTCTTTGTCTTGAGAGCTTAATTCAGGGAGTGTTCCTGCAAGGGAGCAGGCAGCAGGTGAGTCAAGGTGATGGATGAGGCCAGTTTGAATGGAAAGGAAAGAAGGTAGAAAGGGTCACAGTAAAGAAATGAAGTTTCTGTGTGGTTAAATGAGCACTTCCTTCCAACACGAACATAGAAAGCAGAACCACTTAATATCAGAGACAGTTTATATCACTAGATTGATTTGATATTTTATTAGAGAAAGTAAATTCCTAAGAGATGGTGGGTGGGAAACTGTCCTAGAGATACAGGGATATAGGGATAAAAAATGGGATATTTGGAAGACAATCAGTAGAAGGAGCCTGCTCTGTGGAAAGCAAGGAAATTGATACAGGATTCTGGGACTGGAACACACAGTGTTCTCCAGATTCTTTGTCCATGGGAGTCAGAGAATGGATTCACGGACAGAAGATGGTATAGCAAAGGTAGAGATTTATTGAAGAACGGGCTCCCATGTGAGGAAGGAGAAGAATCTCATAGCACAGACTCCCATGTGAAGATGGGGGAGAGAAAGGAAAAGAGAGAGAGTACTATTGAGTATCCTTTTCTTTTTTTTTTTTTTCAATTTATAAAGGCTGCAGTTCCTGTGTCCTGATATTCCATTTGATTGGTTACTATCGTAACTCCTTTCTCCTTCCTCCCTCATTGCCTTCCTATTCCTTCTGGGCTTTCTTCCTCCTTCTTTATTTTGTAATTACAGTGGTACCTCGAGATACAAGTGCCCTAACATATGAGATTTTTGAGATATGCGCCGTCGAGTGAGCGATTTTTGCTTTGAAATATGAGCAACAGTTGAGATACAAGTAATCATGCTGATCGGCCGGCTCCACACGACCCACCAGTTTACCTCGACTCAAGCACTCATAGTTTCCCATGCCTCAAGGTTACGGAAGGAATTAAACTTGTATCTCGAGGTACCACTGTATAGGCCTTTTGGCTACCCCCAGTTCCCTTGTCTTATGGAAATGTAACTGTTGCTTCTCCCTTGTCTTATGGAAATGTAATTGTTGCTGCTCCCTTGCTTTAGGAAAAATGTAACCTCTGTTCTATAACCCTGTGTTTTTTCCATGAACCCTTAATTATTAAATTTCCTAAACCTGCCAATTCTATGCCTAAAAATTCCTATTTCAATATAAAGAGGAAACAAGGGAGAAAGTAGTAGGAAATAAGACTTTGAATACTTGTGCTTAGGGTAGGGTGGGGAGGGGAAAGCATCCTATTTGCACTCTTGCCTGAAGCTTGAATATGAAACCAAACAAGGCAATTAGGATATGCAGAGTTTTATGCTGCACCATTCTCTACTTAGCTACTTTCTCAATTTTTTTTTTGACCAGAAATCTAAATATGCATATTTTAAACCATGTCTTAACCTCATTTTTCAGCTGATATTTATAAGATTAGTTCTTAATAAGATCTCTCCAGTGGTGCTATCAGAAAATAAAGACATTTTAATAGCAGCTGTAATTTTACTAAGAAATGATTACACAAAGCATAAAGCAGCCCAAATTCCTTATGTGATGAACAAACATAATTCAGACCATTACTATTTACTGAAAATTCATGCTTAAGGAGATTGAGGAATTATTACAGCACAAAATACAAATGGTGAATCTTAAAGGGAAAGTGTGACTAAGATTTTAAGAGGATTGGAATATGAAATGTGTGTCTGATAGTCTCAGATTTCTCCTTTGGAGGAGTGTGGATCTCTCACAGTTCTCTTCCATAGTGGGAGTTAAGATAGTTTATCCTTTGATGTTTGAGCTGTGAATGTTAATGGCTTTCCGGTATTATGGGTAAGTAAATGCTCTGGGTGATGACATTTTACAAATGATTTTGAACTTTAATAATTTGACTTGGGTTCACCCCTCTTATCTACTAGAGTTAAGAACCAGTCTAGCCCTTAAGCAGCCCACCAGCTTGAACATGATTTGCAGAAGGCATGAGCCTACCTGGGTGTGTCCTCTTGAGGCTCTAAGAGGTGGTTTTCAGGAGTGAGTAGAAATATGATTTTAAAAAGTAAAATGTTGATGCCCTGGCTGGTGTGACGCAGTTGGTTGATCACCAACCCGTGTACCAAGAGCTTCGTCATTTGATTCCTTGTTAGGGTATATTCCTGGTTGTGGGCTCCATTCTCAGTGGGGTTGGGGTTGGGGATTGGGAGTGAGGAGGCAGCCAATTTATGTTTCTCAATCTCTCCCTCTCCCTTCCTCTCTACCTCTAAAATCAATAGAAACACTTTTTTTTAAGTAAAATTATGAACTGGATAACTAGATAGGCCCTCACAGATGTTCTTCCTCCATGCATCTCAAAAGAGCAGTAATTAGGCCGTATGTTTGGTTGCTGAGGGCGTAATGAAGCAAAGAATGCACATATTTGTGTATGTTACTCAGCTATACTGTATTTCCTGCAAAATCTCCACTTTTACTGAATATGACCTTTTAAATCAAATTGCTCTTCATCTATAGGTTTATTGGTGGTGGGGGTGAGGGAAGTAGAAAATATAACTGGCTTTTATTTGAGTTTTGCATCCCCCCAAATATAAACCGTGTTTATTTTTCTTTTATTGACAATTATGTTTTGCATGATTAGAATTGCAGAGTAAATAAAAATTTGGGGTTCTACATGATTGAAACTGTATAAAGTTATTTTTATTATATGGGACTGAAACACAAATGACAGTTGGTAATGAAGGTATAAGCAGCCATTCAAAATCATTCATGGATAAAGTATTAAGAATGTGCTTATGTGAAGAAAAGTTGTTTAACTACATATGTAGTAAAAATAATTATTATGGCTATTAACTTGGAAATGACTATAATCAAAGATGATTAAATATTTTAAAACTAGAGAACCAGTGCACAAAATTCATGCATGGGGGTGGGTGTCCCTCAATCCAGCCTGCACCTTCTCCAATCTGGGACATCCCTCTCACAATCCAGGACTGCTGGCTTTCAACTGCTCACCTGCCTGCCTTCTTGATTGTCCCTAACTGATTCTGCCTGCCAGCCTGATCACCCCCCTAACCACTCCCTTGCCAGCCTGATTGATGCCTAACTGCTCCCCTGACAGCCTATTTGTCCCTAACTGCCCTTCCCTGCAAACCTGGTCATCTCTTATTACCCTCCCCTGCAGGCCTGGGTCCCCCCTACCCCCAACTGCTCTTCCCTGCAGGCATGGTCAATCCCAACTTCCCTGCCAGCCTGGTCACTACTAACTGCCCTCCCCTGCAGGCTTAATCGCCCCCAACTGCCCTCCCTTGCAGCTCTGGTCCCTCCCTACTGACCTCCCCTGCTGGCCATCTTGTGGCAGTAGTCTTGTGTCCACATGGGGGCAACTATCTTGTGCATTGGAATGATAGTCAATTTGCATATTTCTCTTTTATTAGATAGGATAGAGGAGTGGTTGGCAAACTGTTGCTCACAAGCCACATACAGCTTTTTGGCCCCTTGAGTGTGGCTCTTCCACAAAATACCATGGCTTGAGTGAGTCTATTTTGAAGAAGTGGCATTAGAAGAAGTTTAAGTTTAAAAAATTTGGCTCTCAAAAGGAATTTCAATTGTTGTACTGTTTATATTTGGCTCTGTTGACTAATGAATTTACTGACCACTGGGATAGAGGCCTGGTGCTTGGGTGGGGGCTGGCTGGTTTGCCCTGAAGGGTGGCCTGGATCAGGGTGGGGGTTCCCTTGAGGTTTGGGGTGGCCTGGGAGAGGGGCCTGTCATAGTTTGCAGTCTGGCCTTGCCCCCTGCCCAGTGACCCAAGTGGAGGGCCTGGTATGTGGGATTTACTTATCTTCCATAACTGAAACTTTATAGCCTTGAGCAGAGGCCAAAGCAGGTTAGGGTGGGCAGAAATCTTCACTTCCTTCATCACTGGAGAAATCCAAGCCTTCTGCTTGCTCAGTGGCTGTAGCCATTTTTGTTGGGATTTATTTATCTTCTATAATTTACACTTTGTAGCCTTGAGCAGAGGCCAAGGCAGGCCAGGAAGCTTGGCTTCCTCCATTGCCAGGGCACACCCATGCCACCTGCTCTCTCCAGTTCCGTGGCTGTCACCATTTTCTTTGGGATTTATTTATCTTCTATAATTGAAACTTTGTAGCCTTGAGTGGAGTCCAGGGCTGGCTAGGGTGGACGGGAAGCTTGGCTTCCTACGTTGCCAGGGAAACCCAAGCCTACTGCTGTCTCCCTGGTTGCAGCCATCTTGGTTGGGTTAATTTGCATACTCACTCCTGATTGGCTGTTGGGCGTGGCTTGTGGGTTTAGTGGCGATACAGTGAATTTTCATATCACTCTTTTATTAGATAGGATATTACAAATGATGTATCATGTACATATAGATTTCTATCTAAAAGTAAACATTGTGAGAATGGATATGAAATTATATCACTTATGTCATAATATACTTTCTTAATATTATCATTATAAAGTTTATATTGCAACCTAATTAAATACTTTTGAAAGGTAGATAATTAGTTTGGAAACCAGATAGAATCAACCTTGTTTTTACAAGGTAGTTTATTAAAATCAGGACAAAAAATTATTAAATATCAAACAGGTTTAGTAAATTTGTGAGTTCTGAAGTCTACCTTTTTAGCCTATGGCCAGCCATTATTGTGATATTTGTAGCAAATTCTGTGAACGGTAGTATGATGCAAGTGTTTAAGTCCAGTAACCTGTACAATTTTACTTAGCCATCATGTAGATAAGAGAATGATTATTTTAAGGTTCATATTCAGGAATATAGGTATTTTAAGCACCTACTGGTATTGAACTATAATCCTTAATGACTCAAGGGAGCTGTATCCCCAGAGGACTAACACTTATGAGTGTGTAAACAGTTGCAAGTAATTTTAGAGCTGAATTAACCCAACCTTACCCTTTGGGTTTGGTAATTACTCTCATGATTTATGATTACACCTGGGCACACAGATGTCTAGGGACTTCAAGGCCCAGATACATATTTAAGTTGGCAAACATTGGCTTTTGATAATATAATTCCTTATTCATCACTTATTCCCCATTCATCCATATCTATCTAATCCATTTAAGTAGCCAATCTACCAAAATTACATATTTTGCTGATAGCTAAAATTTTAATCAAAAATTCTATGAGTGTTTACATTATATTTTTGGTATTTCTGAATGAAAGGAATTAAGCAGAGTGACATTATCAAGATGATGGCCTAGGAGGTCCCAATGCTTATCCCAATGCAAACCCCCTTCAAAAACTGGTTTTACAACTACCTAGTAAGAAAAAAAAAGAAAAAAGGGGAAAAAAAGAACCTTTGGGAGAGCCCTAGAGTACAAAGAAGAAGCTGTAGTACCTATTGGAGTGTGCGCGCGCACACACACACACACAAACACACACATTCATATACATCATCATGTGCTTGAGTTCTGCATGGGTTGGCACCAGGAGGGAGACCCTTGGCCATGACATTCCCCTGTGAGGGAAAATAAAATCAGCAGGCCCCCAGGAGCCTTATGATCTCATTTAATCTCAATTATCTTCTTAAAGGTCCTGTCTGGAAATACAATCACATTGATGGTTAGGGCTTCAACGTAAGAAATTTGGGCTAACATGGTCCCAAACAAATAATCCCATCAAATAGATGGCCTCTAATATTTCTATTACCATATTGGTTGACATACTTTAAAGCTTTAATTATTATATATAAAACAATCCTGAATTCAATGCATCATATAATACTTTCACACAGGTCTTACTATTTTGCTATGCTATATTTCTAAGGGTCCTAAGGCATATTTTAGAATCCATTTTCAGAAATAATGAAGTGATTATATTCCTACTGAGTCGGGTGGTTTTTCCTGAGCAAGGTTCAAGGATGTGTTTTTTTTTTTTTCTTTCCATATTCTTGTCCAGCTGGATTTGAAGAATGAAGCCACAGACAAAAGGCGGCAGATGAAAAGGTGGAAATATATTGGAAACAAGTACAGACTCCCACGTAGGTTGGGAGTCCCCAAGGGGTGACCCACTAAGCTCCTTCTTCCTAGGGTTTATAAAGGCTGCAGTTCTTTGTCTCTTGATATTCCCATCGGTTTGGTCACGATAGCGGCTTCTGAGCTCAAACCCCCCTGGGCCCCTCTTGTTTTTCTCCCCCTTCCATGGTAGAATTCTCTATCTCCTGTGAAAACCTGTTTTCATCTTTCTCCCCTTGTCAGCACCCTGAAAGCTTGTTTCCTCCGTCTCCCCATACCCTGTGGCTTTTCCCTATCTTCTCTGAATGGATGTCTTCCTTTCCTCTTATCCTGGGGAACCTTTTGCTCCGAGAATATATGCCTTTTGGCAGCTCCAAGCCTCGTGCCACCTATGCCTTCCTCTCCCATGGGCCCTCTCTATTTCTAAAACTTCCTAAACCTGCCTATTGTACCCACTAAAACTCTTTTCACTTCCAGCAGGATTAAGGATGTTCAAGAAAGCCAAATTAATAAGTGCAAAAATAAAATGGGGAAATGGTATATCCCTCCCTCAAACCCTTGTCTGGAGGCCCCAGGAAAACAAGTGGTAGATAATGGGGTCTAATAACACTTCAGAAACATTTGTGCCAAGTTTAGACAGTATTGAGTAGTTTAAGAAAACAATGTTTCAAAGACTATTAACACAAATAATGTTATTTTTATTCACTAGTCGGTGTTATAATGAAGAATGCACTATAGTAGTAAAAATAAGATTCAAGTTAATTTCTCTTACAAAAGATTACTCAATTAGGAGATTTCCCCTCCTACATATCCAGAGATCCAACTGGTCAAAGTATGCACTGGACTGCCTGCCTCTCAATGCTTTCTTAATGTATATTGTTTCACACTACTGTCCATCAAAGACAGACATTCAAGAGAGGCTTGGAAAGTAGAAAAGAAAGAGATCATTATTTCCTAGGGCTATGCCAACAGGTGTGAGTATATAATGTCCTACAAAGCTTCCAAGGATGCTCTGGAAAATCTGCACACTGATTTGTGCCACATGAAAGGTGCCAAAGAGTGTGACAAGCTGTGGGAATATACCAGAGGTTCTTGAGATTTGTTGTACCTTCCATCGGAGTGCTGGAAAACCAACTACAATCTTTTCTGAGGTTCACTGACCCAGTGTTTGTAGACTTCTAATTCTCTATACTAAAATTGTTCCCATTTGTTTTCCTAAAGAAATTCTAATGGACACAGAATCTACACTAATGAAAGAGTAAGATGCAAATTGACCAGACCTTAGTGATACCCAGCGGCCAATCAGGAGTGAATATGCAAATTAACCCAACAATGATGATGGGTTACTTTGCTGTGGGCCATGACAAGAACATAGGCGTTTTTGCACTGCACCATTCTTTCTGGGCCTCTGGGCAGCGTGGGAAGGCAGAAAGGCAGCTCTGGGCCAGAGCAAAGATTATGCTGGCAGCCAGGGAATATAGAAGGCTCATTCTGCATGAATCTTCATGCATTGGGCATCTAGTCCTATAAAAGCCTAATAGCAAATCAACCAGTCGACATTGAGTGTCTGTCCCGTGGTGGGATGTGCAAACCACCAGGGAACAGATGCTCAATGCAGGAGCTGCCCCCAAACCACAGGTCCCAGGCCAGCCAAGGCAGGTACCAGCGGGGGCCCCCTTGATTGCCCCGCTGGTCACCCCACAAATCAGCCCTGATTGCTGGCCAGGCCTAGGGACCCTGTGCATGAATTTTGTGCTGCAGGCCTCTAGTTGCACCATAAGTGGCTATAGAAAACAGAAGCTCAATTTCTAGAATCTATGCTTTGATTAGATTTGAAGGCAGTAATAAATTCAATGCTAATGGAAAATGAGACCCTGGTATTTTATGGCATTGACTGCAAAGATTCTTTAATTAGCACCTTAAAATGCCTTCAATGAAGTACCTGTTGAAAGCAAGGCTATGGGATACCTATTTGATTCCTAAATTAGAACATTAGAGAAATAAATTATATAAGGTTGCAATAACTGTTAGTATGTGGTTGATAACACTTGAACCTCTGAAGAATTAGAGAGAAGAGAATAAATTTAGAGTTTTAAATTACCAGCTAAAAGATTGGGTAGAAAAACTGGAGAGCTTTTCTTATTATCCTGAGAGAAATGCTAATTTCTTAAAGCCACAAGGCTGAAGTTACTGATAATTACATAAATTTGATTTTATAGTAGGCTGAATTTTAACATGCAAGTTTAATTCAAAGCCTCAGCAGATTTTAAAGTTACTGTGTTGACCAGAAGAGACTGGGACCTTCAAATACAATGTAAATATTAGGGTGGACTTTGATGCATATGGAGACCTTGAATTTCCCTCTGAGCTTCTCTTGTTGGTGGAAGTAGCAGAATCTTCCCCATTTTGGGTGAATAATATACAATCTTTACTGGGTAGTACTTCAAGTAACAAAGGTATGAACAAAAGTGTATTTAATCATTATTCGTGTTCCCTACTTCTTTCTTCATTTTCATTCATTTAAAAATAGTTAGGCAGATATGCTAATTTAATCTTGGAAATCTTGGAAGCATATTCAGGAGCGATTTTTGGTTAGTTTTAAGGTTTATTTGTTAAAATATTTGCAATGCCACAGGGTAGTGTTAACTATATCATGGTAAGCACAGTAAAAACAACAATGGAAACATGCTATTTTTATGGGAATGTGATGTGGTTTTACAGTGCATTGGTGACAAGTGACGAACAAACAAATCAGAAACAAATCAGTCACCAGTGACATTGTTTTCCCTTGACTGAGCTTTTGTCAATGTCACTAAAAATTGCAGAACATTGGAGACTTGGGTCACATAAAGCTGTGAGCATTCAGTTTCTCTTTTGTGATTTTTTTTCCCCATCTCGTTTTGTTGTATTTAAATGAACTTGCTTTGATCTCCAGCTGCTGGGTATCCTAGAGGAATGAAATTCTGATAGGGTATTTTCAAAAGACTTAAACAACTCTAGTGGTTATTTAGGTTTATCAGTTTGTGGAATAACTTGGAGTTTTTCACTGCCAGCATTTCAAACGAGTGAACTTCATTGAGAATGAAGAGGTCAGTAATTCAGAATGTTCTATTTCAATTGGAAAAGAAAGGTAGATAGCAAAGAGAGTCCCTTTAGACTCTGTGATCAGGTATAAAACATGGGATGGAAATGAGGAAGTCTGCAAATCTAAGAAGCTAGCATTTGCAAGAAGAGGGCAATAAAATAGAAATAGAAGTTTGGCGGGAAGGATACCCTTTAAAGGGACCCAGGAGAAATCATCCAGGACTTTTGAGTGATGATCCTCTCATGAACAGCAGGAGGTTGAGTAACACTCTTTCATTTGCTATTGTAACCATAATTACTAGCCTACCTGCATTTTGCATTCCAAAGAGAGAAAAGCAGTTTAAGTTATGTTGGGTAGTTTTCACTAAGAAAATCAAGGATTCCAAACCAGTGGTTCTTTCTGTAACAGGCCAGAATAAAGGCATTCAATTTGATTAGTTTTGTTTTTCTCAAGAAAAACTAAGAGAGTGCTTCCTCTGGAAATGACTTTTAATGAATAGTAAGTAGTAGAATGTCTTATTTATCTGTCTCTTGCTAGAGAGGACAATCAAAGATCAAGCAGGGGTTTATCACTTATGTGGGAATGAATAAAATCACTGTCTCAAAGATGCTCTTAACCACTCTGGGGTGGAGAAAAATAAGCAGAGATACACAGAGAAACACAGAATTATACATTGGGAAACATCAGCCAATGCACTATATTTTGTGTTTTAAATTGCCTTACAACTAGTTTTTATTTTTTGCTCAAACTTAACATATGGTCCTACCATTTATTTTATATCCGTTAAGTTCTATCAAATAAGAATAGGTAACATTTAGTATAAATTTCACATTTTTCATATATATACATTCAAGAGGAATGTTAATTAGGCTCACTAAATTAACATATATATTATTTTCATTATATTATTTACTAGAGGGCCAGTACACAAAAATTGTCCACATTTGGGGGAGGGAGAGTTTGGTGGTGTCCCTCAACTCAGCCCGCACTCTCTCCAATCTGGGACCCCTTTCAGAATCCAGGACTGCTGCCTCCCAACTGCTCACCTGCCTACCTGCCTGATCTCCCACAATTGCCATCCCCTGCTGGCCATCTTGTGGTGGCCATGTTGTATCCACATGGGGTGGCCATCTTTGACCACATGGGAGGTCCATCTTGTGTGTTGGAGTGATGATCAATTTGCATATCACCTCTTTATTATATAGATTTTTTAAAATAATATATTTTATTAATTTTTTACAGAGAGGAAGGGAGAGGGATAGAGAGCTAGAAACATCAATGAGTGAGAGACATTGATCAGGTGCCTCCTGCACGCCCCCTACTAGGGATGTGCCCACAACCAGAATACATGCCCTTTACCGGAATCGAACCTGGGACCCTTCAGTTCAAAGGCCGACGCTCTATCCACTGAGCCAAACCGGTTTTGGCATATATAGGATTTTTTAAGATTGCAGGTTTCTTAGATTTACAATTATAATTTGTATGGGTAACCTCCACACTCTTTGTTTTTCCAAAATTATTGCTATTTTCATCATATACTTTCTTTAAAACAAAGCCACATTTTAGTTAATCCAAGTCATTCTGGGTATTAGAAGACTGATTTGGGTTAATTCCCCCTTGATCACCTAATTCTCTATCTGATTTCTGTGTACAAAATATTAACAATAAAAGTTTTAATTGCATCATCATCGGGTCTGTTATATCAATAGTCATTAGAATTCTCTAAGTGATGGAAGATGCAGTGAGGTAACAGGGTGTCATAGGGTATAATATATATTTGATACCAATTTTTCAGGATCTAGAAAATTCAAAAATCAATAAATTTTACTTACTAAAAACATTAGAAAGCTGTGATTATTCTGAAAATAAGTCCTAATTGCTTTGTTATAAATGCAGTCATAATAATTAGTTTATATTTTTATGGATTGACTCATTTAAAACATTTTTATAGTATTTGTTTTCTGTGTTTGACTTCTCATTTACCATAGTATCTTCAAATTCCATCTATGTAGTTGCAAATGGCAGGGTTTCCTTCTTTCTCATAGCTGAATAATATATATAATATATATAAATAAACTAGAGGCCTGGTGCACAAAATTAGTGCATAGAATAGAATTCCCTCAATTCAGCCTGCACCCTCTCCAATGGGGGACCCCTTGCGGGATGTCCGACTGCCATTTTAGGCCTGATCCCTGGTAGTCAGACATTCCTCTCATAATCTGGGATCACTGGCTCCTAACTGCTCACCTGCCTTCCTGCCTGCCCACCCCTAATTTCCCTCTCCTACAGGCCTGATGCAACCCAAACTGCCCTCTTCTGCAGGCCAATTTGGCTCTGATTGGTTAGTTCCTATGCCAGAGTCAAAAGCTCCACCTTCTAGGCAGCCATTGGTTCCCCACAGCACCCACCTTTGGTTCTCATTGGTCAGTTCCTATGCCAGTCAGCATCACAAGCTCTGCCTCCAAAGCAGCCATTGCGTTCCCACAACTCCCATCTTTAGTTCTTATTGGTTAGTTCCTATGCTAGTCAGCAATCAGAAGCTCCACCTCCTAGGAAACTATTGGTTCCCTACAGCACCCATCTTAGGTTCTGTTTGGTTTGTTCCTATGCTAGTCAGCATCCCCAGGCCTATCCCTGGGCATGATCAAAGAGGCAGGGTTTAACAGCAGCCCCATCAGAGGCCAGAAGAGAAAGAAAAGCCTGGCTACAGGCAAAGATCAGAAAGAAAGAGGGAGAGAAGGAGAGAGGTTAGTACACTGATCAACAGCTTCCACTAAGGCTACAGATCAGACCCTGACTCACTTTCTGGGACTCAGCCATCTGAGCAGTCAGTGTTAAGTCACCAGGCTGCAGCTAGGCAACCCAGTGCTGACTTCTGGAGGTCTGCGTCTGGACCCCTTCCCAAGTCCCAGGCTTTAGGCTTGGGAATTGACCCTTCTCCCTTGCCCTGCTCCTCCAATTGCAGGCTCAGCCCCTCCGATGGCCAGCTGGGAGTGTCCTGGGTGCAGAGGAGGTTCCCAGGACCCAGGTATGTATGCAAATTAACCTCCATCTTTGTTGGGTTAATTTGCATACTCACTCTGGTTGGCTATGGGCATAGCAGAGGTATGATCAATTTACATGTTTCTCTCTGTTATTTGGTAAGATACATTTATATATATATTACATATATTATATATATAACCTAGTCCTAGTCAGGGCCTGTTTTAAGAATATTTGATAATTTAAATAATCATTCTTTAAATTATGAAATTAATTAGAGATAATGCTCCTCTCATTAACAATAAAAATTAGCACTCTATGCACTATTGATTGTTTTCAAATGTAAAAAGAGATTTTACTGAAAGCATAGGCAACTTTAACTTAAAATATACATAATAGGCCATAGTTGGTTTGGCTCAGTGGATAGAATGTTGGCCCATGGTCTGAAGAACCTTGGATTTGATTCTGGTCAAGGGCATATACTTCAATTTCAGACTAGGTCCTCGTCCTGGTCATGGCATATGCAGGAGGCATCCAATCAATGTGTCTCTCTCACATTGTTTTTCTCTCTCTATCCTCCTTCCTTTCATTCTCTCTAAAAATCAATGGAAAAATATCCTCCAATGAGAATTAACAACAACAACAAAATGCATAATTGCATCCATTGATAGAGAAACATTTTCAGGAAACCCTGGTTAAACTTTTTCTTTCTTTAAATGTCCCTTATGTATTTTATTGAGAAATGATTGAAAACCTAATTAAAATACATTATAAATTTAGAAAAAGGGCCTTTTATCAGCAATACTCCTTCTCTAAGGTTGCAAACTTAAAGCATTGAAATGTTTCATTTCTTTACCTGTAAACTTTGAGCAAATAAATGTCTTTATCAGCATTTTTTCCCTAAAAAGCCAGCGGCTAAATTCGCTGAAGATTTATAGGTTCATAGTTACAGATATCATCTAACTCCTTGGGGTATTGAGAGAAGAGATATAGAATAAGTCACTGTAGTCTTCAGAATCATACAAAATACAAAATGTACAAAGTTTTCAGAATTATGTTATATATTAGTTTGCAGGAGTACCTCTCCATATTCCATCTCATGTCTACAAACTTCAGCATGAAAACTAAAAATACACCAAGGCAATATACTACTTTCAAATTTAATATCAATTGGTGGTCAATTTTCATAGGCTTAATTATCTTTGTTGGAGTTTCCTATGCATGTAAATTAGGTCAAGTTGAGTGCATTTAAAGTGATCTATATTCTTACTAATTATCTGCCTGTTTATTCTTTAATTATTCATAGAGGTGTTTTAGTCTCCAACTAATATATTAGATTTATTTATTTCTACTTTCAGTTCTGATAGCTTTTTGTCTTAAATATTTTCATCCCTGTTGTTAAATGCACAGATATATAAGACTGTTTTGTGTTCTTGGGGAATTGATGCCTTTTGCATTACATACTAGTCCCACTTTATTTAATCTTTCTTATTTTTATGTCTGATGTAATTAATATAGCTACTTCAGCATTCTTTTTAGTATTATAATTGTGTATATTTCTTCATCTCTTTACATTCACCCTACTTGTGTTTTTGTATTTAAAGTGGGCTCCTGGTATACAACATGTAGTTGATTCTTGTTTTGCTTTGTTTTGTAATCCACTCTGACAATTTCTGCCTTTTCATTAGTGTTTCACTCATCACTAAAATTTTATTGTTGATATTCTAGGTTAATATTGACCATGTTTGTAACTGCTTTCTGTTCATTGTTCTTACTTGTTTTCTCTTCTTTTCCTCTCCTGTCTGGTTTTAATTAAGCATTTTATATTATGACTTTATTTCACTCTTAACATATCAATTACATATTTGTAAAAAATGTTTAGCTATTTTGGAGTTGATAATATACTAGAGGCCTGTTGCATGAAGATTCGTGCAATAGACCTTCATGCAATAGACCTTCCATCACCTGGCTGCTGGCACCGGTTTTCCTCTGGCACTTGACATCCTGGATTTAGCTCTGGCCAGTTTTCACTCTGGCCTGTGTCTGCAGGCTTCTAGTCCAGAGTCTTCACTTCCCTCTGGTCTGAGCACCACTCCTGTAGTTCCCTCTATCTCTCTCCTTCCCCCTCATAGCAGGCATCCTACCCTGCTTGGCTGCTCTGTGGCTGGAGTGGCTGGGGGGTGTGACTGCTGCCATCTTTGTCCTTTTAATTTGCATATTCCCTCCTGATTGGCTGAGGTATGGCCAATTTACATATTTCTCTTTTGTTAGATGTTTTCAACTAATCTAAGTCCACTTTCACGTAACATTGCATCACTTTACGTGGCATAGGAGTCCCAACTCCTTCTGATTTCCCCTTATAAATATTGTTGTCACTTAATGCATTGTCACTGCTATTGAATTAAATAGTTATCTGTTAGATAAATTAAGACTAACATATCTGTTACCTTCATTTATTTGTTCTCTGGTGCTTTTCACGTCTTCCTGCAAGTCCATGTTCCTAACTTATGTCATTTTCCACCTCACTGAATAACTTCTTTTAACATTTATTGTAGAGCAGCTAGGTCTGCAATAAAACATCCCAGTTGTTTTTCCCAAAAATATCTTTACTTCTCTTGCACTTTTGTAAGAAAATCTCAAGGATTATAGACTTATATTCTTTTGTGTATTTTTAAAAACATTTTACATATTTTATTCTACCTTCTCATTACTTTCATTATGATAAGTCCACCATAATTTTTTAAGGTTTATTCCACTGAATCTAGAGTGTTTTGTTTTCTTAGATTCTTTTAAGATTTTTCTCTTTGTCTTTAATTTTCTGCAGCTTAATTGTGCTATGCCTTAGGGGTGTGTATGTGTGTACACATATTTATCCTAATTGGTATTATTTAAGCCTCCTGCAGTTATTTATTTATTTATTTATTTATATAATTTTTTGAGTTTTTTACAGAGAGGAAGGGAGAGGGATAGTTAGAAACATCGATGAAAGAGAGACATCGATCAGCTGCCTCCTGCATGCCCCTACTGGGGATGTGCCTGCAACCAAGGTGTATGTCCTTGACCGGAATTGAACCTGGGACCTTTCAGTCCGCAGGCCAACACTCTATCCAAAGCCAATCCAGTTTCAGCAGCCTCCTGCATTTTTATCATTAATATTGCTAAGTTATCAACCATTATCGATTCAAGTATTTTTTAATATATTCTATTTAGTCTATTTTATTTTGGTATTAAATCTTTATTGTCCCATAATTCTTCAATGCTTTATTCTGTTTTCCTTTTTTTCTATTAATTAGCCAATGTGAGAAATTTCTATTGTCCTATCTTCAAATTGACTCATAATCTCCTTAGCTATGTTGAATCTACTAATGAAGCCAAGAAGGGCATTCTTCATTTGTATTACTGTATTTTTATTTCTAACATTTGAGTATTTCTTAGTTTTCATCTCTCTTTTATCTCATATTATCTATATGTTCTTTCATGTTCTAAATTTTTCCCATTAGATTATTTTTAACTTATTGTTTACATACAATATTATATTATTTTCAGCTGTTTAACATAGCTATTCTACATTTCTGTACCTTATAATGTGACCACTACAATAAATCTATTAAACATCTGACACTGTACAAAGTCATTATGATATTGCTACATTTCATTTGTAAATTGGATTCTTTAAGATATTAATCATAGGCCAAAACCGGTATGGCTCAGTGGATAGAGCCCTGGCCTGTGGACTGAAGGATCCCAGGTTTGATTCTGGTCAAGGGCATGTACCTTTGTTGCAGGCACATCTCCAATGTGGGGAATTCAGGAGGCAGCTGATCAATGTCTCTCTCTCATCAATGTTTCTAACTATCTATCTCTTGCCCTTCCTCTCTGCAAAAAATCAATAAAATATATTTTTAAAAAAGATATTAATAATAGTTATTTAAACATTTTTGTTTGATAATTCTCATATCTGTGTCATATGTTGGACTGATTCTGACAATTGCTTTGTTTCCTCAGATGATATTTTTTCTTGCTTTTCATAATGTTTTGTTGAAAGCCAGACAGATTTCCCAGGAAAGTGGGGGATGGGAAATGAGATAAATATACCTTTAATGTAAGAATTGAAGTTAATCTGGCTAGAAATTGATCATTCAGTGTATATTCTATTTAATAAAAGACTAATATGCAGATTGTTCCCTCAACCAGGAGTTCCATCAGGAGGCATGCCAGCCAATATATATATTACACACACACACACACACACACACACCGAGTGGCCACTCGGTGTGTGTGTGTGTGTGTGTGTGTGTGTGTGTGTGTGAATGCATAATAATCTGGCCACTCGGTGTGTGTGTGTGTGTGTGTGTGTGTGTGTGTGTGTGTTACTCAGAGAGCATTTGTATATGCTTTTCATCTAAACACACCATAATTATATTGTAGTGGATTTGCATGATGATAAAGGAGCAGGTAGGATAGTGTTTTATATTTTACTGTATAAAACTTAATGTTTTAGTAGGATTGTTTCAATGCTGTGACTTTCATAAGCATTTAATAGCACAGTTATATTTTCCCTGTCCTCTTCATTTTACCCTGGCTGAAAAGCTCCCAATCTATTTTTTGAAGACTTGTCCCCTGTTGACTGCTGTTTGTTTGACCCATGCTGGAGAGAGCAGAACTGGGGATCCATTCTTTTTTTCCAAGCTGGAATAATATTTCCTAATTGTATTCTGTCAAAGTACTTTACCCTGAGAGTAGTTCTTTGTTATGGAGCAGACTCTGGCTGTGTTTCAAATAGTTATACTTTCTCTCCACTTGCCAAAGCTGAGAGAGAATATTACTTGAATCCTCGCAGTAAGAACTCAGAATTTGTGGGGTTACTAGAAGAAATCCCACTATAGCTCAGGCCTTCTTAAGACTGCAGTCCCGTACATTTCTCATTCTTATACTGCTCCTCACTTAGCCTCCAACAATGAATATAAGCATGTAAAACTCCTTCTCTAAATTCTACCAGAAAGTTCTCTCACTTCCACTTTATTGGTTAACATTTATAAACATTATAAAATTTCTTTATTTCATATTATTACATGAACATAAAAATCCTAATTCACAACATACCCTTGAGGACAGCTCTGTTTCCTACACTGACCAGATCCTGGAGTAGTTCTTTGCAATGTGCAGATTTGTCGTTAACCTCACTGCATTTGATGGGAGGATGATCTGATCTTAACTTTGTGGTAAGGAAGAAAACCTGCAACAGACTCCACAAGCAACAATTTTCCCATCTAGAGTACTGATTCTCAAACTGGCAGTAATGCAGTCACTGATTTCATTGATAAAAATGTGCCAAACGTGATTTTTTTTTTCTTCATTAAACTTTGCAGGCGCTTAAAATGTACAAAATGAGGTAAAAACCAGTTTTGTTTTTGAGATATTTAACTAGATTAAAATTTTAAAATTTACCAAAGAAAGTATGGGAATAGCCAATAAGCACAGAAATAGATACTTGACTTTATTTTTCATTGGGGAAATGCATTTCAAACCGTAATGAGATATACAGTACACTTATTTTAATGAATATAAGAAAAAGTACAAGTAATAAAAAGTATTGGCAAGGATGGAGAGAAAAAATATTCATGCATTGATTATTGGAATGTAAAATGGTTCATCTACTTTGGAAAACAGCATGACAGTTTCTAACAATGTTAAACATTCGTTTACTCTATGACTCTGCTTCTAATTATCTACCCAGAAAAGTGAAAACATGTCCACATACATAATTACTTAAGTACTTATGTAATGCTCATGCCAAGCTAGTCCTAAAATCAAAAAGTCAAAATAATCTATATAGCCATCAAATGGAGAATAGATAAATATAATGTAGGATACGACATGGGGAATGGCAAAAGCTCAAAAACATTGTTAAGTGAAAAGAGTAAGATGCAAAAGCATGTATTGCATAATTTAAATTACATACCATGTCCAGAAAAGGCACATCTATTGAAACAGAAACTAGTTAAGAGTTTTCTGGGCAGTGAGTGGGGAAAGACATTGACTGCAAATGGCCACAGGAGAAAACTAGATGAAGTCTGCTAAAAATCGCTGTGCCCTACAACTGAATTGACTTTATGATACGTAAATTACATATCGAGAAAGCGGTTAAAAACACCAATACAGAACCCTAGAAGAGACAAATACTAAAAGTCACATACAATAATAATTAGTATGCCTGGGAGAAAGATAACTGCATACTATAAAAAAAAATCACTGTGTATTCTTGGAATTCACATAGTAAAATATTAATATATGCAACAAAAGACACACTACTCCTTTCACAACTGATGATGAAATATAGGGTATTCCAAAACATGTGTACACATACTTTGAATAACTTCAAAGGCAGCGTTTATTAAAGTACATTTCATTTTCACACTTGAGCTATCAGCTGTTAAAGTGCATATACATTTTTGGGGATACCCTGTATATAAGAAATTTAAAAAAAACACACACTCAAAAACTTGGCTTCCTCTGTGTATTGCCTGTACCTAGCAGAGCCAGATTTTGGAGCTACATAGATCTGCATTGAACATCATGTCCAGCATGTGAGTTCTCTGTGATTTTTTTTAATCTACAAATTGAGCTTATTAGTGTTCTCATTGTATTATTTATAGACAACATATAACATATTTCAATAAAAAGTCACTTAACACAGGCCCTGAAATGCAGGAGAAAGTACTCCTCAGACATGTAGATTCATGAACAGGTGCCTAGCAGGCTGTGTTGGTTCCCTAGGGCTGCCATAACAAATTATCAGCAAATGAACAGCTTACAACAACAGAAATGTTCTCACAGTTATGAGAATTACAAGCGCACATTAAGAGGTAAGGAGGGCCAGGATCCTTTCATGTATTTCTAGCTTCTGAAGATTCTCAGCCACATCATTCCCTTTCTGCCTCTGTCATCATATAGCCTTCTTACCTCAGAGTCTTCACACTGTTTTCTGTGTTTCTGTGTCAAAGTGTTCTCATTATAAGGATGTTAGGCATTAGTTTAGTGGCCACTTTAATCACAAATCTTCCCATCTTAACTTGATTCTATCTTCAAAGACCTGATTTTTAAGTTAGGTCACCATCCCAAGTGGTGGGTGAGGATTAGAATATATTTATGAGGGAGGAGACACAATTCAAGCCACAAAATAGGTGTAAAATTCAATTATACAAAAATTGACTTGTTTTAAAAAATAGTAGTACTAAGACTGGCTTAAGTAAATGGTTTTATTGTGATAAGTTAATTTCTTATAGGGCTCCTTTAAAGTGAGCTATCTATTAAAAATTAAAATGCACTTGAGTTATTAATATTTTATTTATGCCCATGTATATGAATGTTTCCTAAGGACTAAATGTTTTTGATGCTCAATATCAGGGGTTTCAAAAGTCTCTTTATATAAAACTTAATAAATGTTTCCAGAATATTATTTAAATTACTTACACTAAGATGATATCAATTTTCCTGAGAACATTTGAGCTCAGAATTTTAGAACATTTTAAATGTTTAAATAGCAAAATAAAATGTAGTAGTGTTCAAATATAGTTAATTTGTATATGCTTTGAAGGCATATTTTACTGCTAGCTGGCAAGTAGATTGATTACAATACATATGTAAGAGACAATATAATTAATTTCACAGACAGGAATTAATTTTGTTCCATTTTTGTTTTTTTGAAAGTTCAATGAAACTTCCATTGGGCCCCTAACATAACTTAGCTTACAATTGACTAATGCCAATGAGAGTCATGGGAAATTTTCATTCAAAAGAAATAAGAAATAATATATTATTTAATTGTTTTATTTTGGGGATATCATATGTAATTAGATTATTCATATACACATTGCTTCAAATTTGTCATTTGTGTACATTTTCAGAATTAGTATATCAAGATCCACTTATGGAGAAAAGCACATTTGGAAATAAACTGAGTTACTGGAAGCTGGACAGTGGTCATTGGTAAAATACATTGAAACTAGAAAGTTAAAAATAATTTAGAACCACGATGATGTTAAAACAATCACTCATTGACTTAAATTAATTTTAACACATTTCCTTATTCAACACAAAAGTGAATTTAAAAAATTAATTTGGTATTGAGTTCTAAAAAGAAAATACTTGAAGCATTTGTGAACTGTTTATTCTACATCTACCCTAGGTCATCAAAATCAACCACAATGAAACAGCTGACTATTTAGGAATGTTTAAACTTGTCTCACAATTGTCAGGTTTTTTTTGCAGTGGCTGTTTTAAATCTGATACACAAAAATTATGTCATAACTGTTGGGGTTCTTGATAATGCTCTCCTCATATATGTTACATGTCAAATCATAAACTGATATATTTCATAATGAAATGCATTCATGACAGATAGATTATATATTGTCGGTGGCTTTATAACTCTAACAGATATTCTCACCACAGAGATGGACACATCTGCTAATGCTCACGTGCACACATGGGGCTGAGCTTATAGTTGCTGAAGATGATGACCTCATTAAAAATGGACAACTCCGTTTTGCCAGAGATAGAACTGTTAATCTTGGTTTCAATAGATTGCCCCCAAATATTCCTGTTTTCATACATCTTTTATATCCAGAACTGTTATTGATTCAGTAATCTTTCTTGTATAATTTGGGGTTTAAAGTCATAACTGGTAGTTTATATTTCAAGAACATTAGATTTTGATGAATTACAACATGACAGTGTATGTCAGTTAATGACATACGGTTTCCTAGAAACCTCCTGGAACTCTGTGCAGGTCTTTCTATGCAGGAATTTTGCTTGATTTTGTTGCTAAATACTTTTTAAATATACAAATGTGATTCTATTACTTATCCTAAATTCACTAAAATCTATTTTTTTCAATGCAACATTATTAAAAAATAAAAAAAAATGGAACAGAATAGAATGTAGAAGCAGACCCACACCTATGGGCACTTGATTTTGAAACGGCTTTTCAATAAATATTGCTGGGTAATTTGTATTTTCATGCAGAGAAATAAAACTAAGCCTAATCGCATATCTCACATTATATTGATTCAGTCACTGCTTTGGAACTAACTGTTCCAGTGGAACATATGCTTATTTTTGACCAGCACTCTCAGACTTAGATATAGAGAAATGCATGCACATATGCAGTAAAAACATGTATCTGAATGTTCATAGCTAACATTGTTTGTGATAACTACACAATGAACACAATGCAAATGCCCATCATTGTTAAATAGATAAATAATGAATTTGGAATTATACACAGCAATTAAAATGAATAAATAGCTACATTTAAGAATACATAGTACCAACACATTTTTTAAATTAAAGAAGCTAGGCAGGAAATAATATCTATCTATATAAAACCCTAATATAAAAGCAGGCAGAAGGATGGAACAACTGAACAACCGGTCACTATGATGTGCACTGACCACCAAGGGGTGCGCGTAGAACATGGCAGGCATTGGCTGCAGCAGAATGGTAGTGGGGGCACCAGACCAAGGCGGGGTGCCAGTTGCTCTCATCAAGCGGGGCCCCTGGTGGTTACTGAAAATTCTTTGCTCCCATGTGCCACAGTCCCACCTGGCGCTCAAACCCACTGCTGGTGCCAGAGCCACTGCTTGCACCCATTGCCAGCACCCGGCAACAGCCCTGATTGCCTGGCACGTCAGCAGGTGTGAGAGGCAGCTGCCAGCTCCAGTCACCCCTAAGGGCTTCTCCACCTACCCCTGCTCTCAAGGGGTGATTGGGGCAGCAGCTGCCACTCAGGCACTGGCCCTGGCCCTGGCCCCAATTGCTCTGCATCATCAGTGGGTGCGAGCAGAGCCAGTGCCCTCAGCACATGGGAGCGGTGGTGACAGGAGCGGGGCTGCCTGCAGACCAGGGAACAGAGGCTGCAGTGGGAGGGGCTGGGCCAGGGTGTGGAGGGTGGACCAAGACCCACCCCTGTGCCCACCACAGCCTCACGGTCTCAGTTCCACAATCTACATGGTTGTGTTTATATAAATATTAATATCAAACTTAAAAAAACAAGGCAGTGATTTTGAAAAGGGAGAAAAATAGTGATTTCTTTAGAGCAGTGATTTTCAATCAGTGTGTTTTAAAACAGGAAATACTTATTTAGTCAGGGGCACTGACCTCTTATCCCGTAGATTGTCAAAAAAAAAAAAAAAAACAATGACAATAGCAAACACAATAATAGCCATCTGCTGTGAAGGAATCAAAATTATGCCATTTTTTAAAAAATATATTTTATTGATTTTTTTTACAGATAGGAAGGGAGATAAATAGAAAGTCAGAAACATCGATGAGAGAGAGACATCGATCAGCCGCCTCCTGCACACCCCACTGTGGAGATGTGCCCGCAAGCAAGGTACATGCCCCCAACCGGAATCGAACCTGGGACCTTTCAGTCCGCAAGCCTATGCTCTATCCACTGAACCAAATCGGTCTCCGCTATACCATTTTTTTTGTCAGATCAGAAAAAAATATATTTTTTGGAAGTGCCACAGAAGTTTGTTAATTTGTGTGCCATGAAATGATATAGGATAAAAATTCTTGCTTTAGGGTGGTGGTCGGCAAGCTCATTAGTTAACAGAGCCCAATATCAACAGTACAATGGTTGAAATTTTTTTTTGAGAGTCAAATTTTTAAAATTTAAACTTCTAACTCCACTTCTTTAAAATAGACTTGCCCAGGCCATGGTATTTTATGGAAGAGCCACACTCAAGGAGCCAAAGAGCCACATGTGGCTTGCGAGCTGTGGTTTGCCAACCACTGCTTTAGGGTATGAGAAGGGGTTTATGAATACTGGAACTATTCTAGGGTATTGATTATTATTTATTGGTTCAACTTGTGATAATACATGAAGCTATAAATTTTAATGTGCAGTTTTGCATTATGTTCTTTAAAAGTTATGTTAAGCACATATAATACAATATTAATACAAATTTAGCTACCCTAGATAGAATATAAATTTTTAATAATTTTTATTAACCTGATTAAATTTTTCATCATATGTTGATTTGCCCATACTTAAGGTTAAATTTAAAATTAAATTTCTATTTCTATACTATAAAATTCTTATTATTTAAAAAATATTTTTATTGAATTTAGAAAGAGAGGAAGGGGAAGGGACAGAGAGAAAGAAACACTGACGAGAAAGAAATATCAGTGGTCTGCCTCCTGTATGTCCCCTACTGGAGATTGAGCCCACAGCTTGGGCATATGCCCTGACAGAGAATTGAGTCAATGATCTTTTGGTTCATGGAGTGATGCTCAAGCACTTAGCAACACTGACCAGGCTGTTTTATTATTACACTAGGGGCCCAGTGCACAAAATTCGTGCAATGGGGGGAGGGTTCCTCAGCTCAGCCTGCCCCCTCTCACAGGCTGGGAACCCCCAGGGCATGTCCTACTGATGGCTTCCCTCTGTGGGAGGTGACCGGGCTGATCAGGGGAAAGTGCCAGCCACATCACCCCGCTGCTGCAGACACTGCAGCAGCCAAGGTATTTTCATCAACATGGACACCAGTCCCTTCACCATGAAAAATTACAACTTTTTTAGGCATTTTCAAGATGTCTCTTTCATAGGATATGACCTTTCTTTCTTCTTTTCTTTCTTTCTTTTTATCCTCACCTGAGGATATGTTTCCATTGATTTTTAGAGAGTGTGGAAGAGAGAGGGAGAGACAGAGAGAAATATCAATGTGAGAGGCACACTTGGTTGCTCCTAAATGAGCCCTGACCTGGGCTGCCACTTGGCGTTGACACAGCATATGTTCCCACCCCACTGCTTGGTGCCTACATGCACGCCTATAAGCTAGGAGCAGCCTAAATCTCTATCTTTATTTGTTTAATTTGCATACTTGCTCTGATTGGCTGGTGGGCATAGTGGAAGGATGGTCAATTTGCATGTTTCTCTTTTATTAGTGTAGATATCATTTATCTCATACAGATAATTAGAAACTTGACAAAAATATAGATCCTGTTAATTATAGTATTTCTAAATATCCAGAGTAACTATATAGTAGACCATTTCCATGTGTAAATGCATGCAGAAACGACATTTTATACATACCTAAACAAATAAATGTATGCCATACACTACAGCAGGAGCCTATTTGCACTTTATTTAACTTGGGAAACGGTGCACACATGACAACTGAAAGAAATTTCACAGTCAGGAGAACTAAATCTACAAACTACAGATGCATATAGTAAGTCATTCCATGAAATTGCAATATAAATCGGCAGAAATTCAATTAAATATCTTCAAATGTGCATATGAATCTTAAAGATAAATGGTGTTTACTTCTTGTTAGGCAATTGAATATTTTCATTTAAAAACAATCAGAAAAATATCTGAATAATTAAAGCCATTTTATTTACTCAGGTTTTATCAACAAGATAACATATTTGTTTCTGTTTCACAGGGTCATTAGGTTTTAAATCTAGAATATATCTTACAGCTCTAATATTCTGTTCTATTTTACAAATGTGCAAATTAAAAACTTTTAAAGTTATTGGAAAGCGGTATGATAGGAAAATATAACTTATATTCTTATAAAGAATAACAATTTTCTCTTTGTATACATAATAGTCGTTCTCAAGTATTACACATACATATACATATACACACAAAATAAAATTCAAAAATTACTAACAAATTAATAGTCAAATATACTTAAGAAATCTGCATTCTGTAGCACTCTCTTAAAGATTAACAATGGGCATTTATAATTATTAACAGGCCTTACAATAAGATTCATAGATATAAAAGGATCCCAAGAGTTCCAGTTTAAAACAGTGAAAGATGATTTTTTTTCAAGCTTATTTTACTAAAGAACACATCCTCCCTGCTCCTAAGAAGCAATGAGGGAAAATTCTTGTTTTTGATTGTTTGGTAAGAAACTTATAATTACCTAAGGTTTTCCCAACCCACTTCAAGGAGAATAGACAGAGGCAGGGTGGTCATAAAAGATAAAGAAGCAATAAATTGCCTCGGTATCTACCAAGTAAAATTTGAAAATCTACAAGTAAATTTTCTACTTAGAAATTATAAGCATGTTAACAATGCCTACTTCAGGATTTTAGTGTTAAAATCTTCAAACACTTTTTGTTAACTTTCATCAGAGGTGATTATTCTTTCATTAGTTTGCCCATATTATCCAAGTAAAGTTTAAATGTGGACTGCTCTGTTATCCTGTATAATAAAAATAAAACCCCAATATGCAAATCAACCATAGAGCAGAACTCCTGGTTGCTATGATGCATACTGACACCAAAGGTCAGATGCTCAGTGCAGGAACTGGCCCCTGGTGGTCAGTGCACTTCCATAGGGGGAACACCACTCAGCCAGAAGCCAGGCTCATGGCTGGCAAGCAGTGGTGGTGGGAGCCTCTCCTGCCTCCATTGCAGGCAGGTGGTAAGGAGCAAGGGGTCCCAGACTGTGGGAGCCCCAGACTGTGCAAGGGATGTCTGACTGCCAGCTTAGTCCCCTTCCCTGGGGGTTTGGGCCTAAGCAGGCAAGCAGACATCCCCCAGGTGTCCCAGATTGTGAGAGGGCACAGGCCAAGCTGAGGGTACCCTGCGTGCACTGCATTTCTAGTATTTCTATAAATCTCCATAGGAGGTTTCTTTCATGGGAAGGATACATGAATACACTTTGTAAAGTTAAAAGCACTGAAAAAATGTATGCGTCTGCATCCATTATTCCACTATACACTCAACAGATTCTTATTGAATACCTAACTGATGCATAGGCTGTCAGAAATAAAAATGATTCCTGTCCCCAAGGAAGTCAAACAAGGAAGAAAGCTTTTATAAGTAAAACGAATAGTATCCATTTTGAAATATTATGAATACAATAAAACAAGTGTTATGGAAAAACAAGTTTAAAAAAATCAAAGAAAAATCACTATACAGGGGAGAGAAAAATGGGTCAAGGAAAATTCACAGAACAAAGATTTTTTCTTTTATTCCAATCTAAACTCCTGCTCCCCCTAATTCTGTGAGTCATATATTGTAGGATTACTTTTCTTTTTAAAAAACTGAATAGCATTCCACTGTATGTATATACCATATTTTACATATCCTTCCATTTATCTATACAAATTATACAGTTATTTCCACATCTTGGTTATTGTAAATAGTGCTACACAACACAATGGGGTACTACCATCTCTTCAAGATCTTGCTTTTAATCCTTTTGGTTAAATACTCAGAAGTAGGATTGTTGAATCATATGATAGTTATATTTTTTAGTTTTGGGGGAACCTATGTTCTTTTGCATCGCTGTGAGACCATTTTGCATTTGCCCCAGTTTGTACAATGGGTTATCTTTTCTCCACACCCTCACCAACAATTAATTTATTTTTTGTTTTGCTTAGTTTTAATGGTCATCCTAACAAGTGTGAAGTGGTATCTCATTGTAGTTTGGATTTGCATTTGACGTTGAATATCTTATCACATATCCATTGACCATTTGTACTAGTGTATCTTCTTTGGAAGAATGTCTATTCAAGCCCTTAACCCATTTTGTCATGCTATTTTTTTTGAGTTAAGGAGGTTTTTTTAAATAAATGTTTGGAAAGTAACCCTTTGTCAGATATATGGTTTGCAAATATGTATCTCCATTTGATAGGTCGCTTTTTCCCCTGGGATGAAGGATAGTTCAGCATATAAAAATCAATTATTATAATAATAGAGGCCCAATGCACAAAATTCATGCAAGAGTAGGCCTTGCTTTCTTCCCCCCTCCTGGCACCAGCTTCCCTTGGCACCCAGGACCTGTGCCTCCCTTGCAGAAGGAGGGGAGGGCTTGCCCACGTGCCACAGCCCACTGGTTAGTCATAGCCACAGCAGCTTGCCTCAGCCCTTGCAGCCCAGACTTCCTCCAGAAGGATGTTGGGTCTAATTAGCATATTACACATTTATTAATATAGACAAGATACCCAGTGTACAGGATGGGCCTTCCTCATTCTGGCTTTTGAGACAGTTTTCCTTCTTCCTCCCTGAGCCGCCTTTCTGCCTTTCCACACTGCCCAGAGGCCCAGAGCGGCTGGGGTGGTGCGAAATGCCTGCATCATCACCATGGTGATGATATAAGCATCCTGTCACTGGGTGCCTCTGTATGCAAATTAACCCACCATCTTTGTTGCATACTCCTGATTTGCTGGTGGGCGTCACAAAGGTACGGTCAATTTTCATCTTTCTCTTTTATTAGTATAGGTGCCAAATTAACAGAAGAAAAAAAAAAACAACAACACATACACAAAAAAAAACATAACTTGATCATCTCTATGGATGCAGAAAGAGTGTTTGATGAAGTGCAATACCATTTCAATGTTTTTTCACTCTACTTGGGAATAGATGTGACTGACAGTGACTCTCAGGTTTAGTGGTTCCTCTTAGACCATAAATGGAATGCTGTGAAAGCCTTATCTTTGGTTATTTGTCCAAAGATGGGAGGTTGAAGATTGAATTGCAAATCAATTAAGAAGTGTTTTGACTTGCTGTATTTTTTTTTTCCCAAAGATGCTGGTGAAGAGTCAGAGTTATTTTTTATTGAGTTGTTTATTCTTTGAATAATTGCTCAAGAGTAGAGTATCATTTTGTGGCTACAATAGCTTTATCTTATTCTGAAGACCAAGTTCGGTGATCCTAGGAAACAAAATATTTTTTTATCACCAGGGTTTGCTGAAAAGTAGAATGCATAAGTTTATTTGCATTTCCCTTAAGTACACATCTTTTATTTATTTATTTTTAATATATTTTATTGATTTTTCACAGAGAGTAAGGGAGAGGGTTAGAAAGTCAGAAACATCGATGAGAGAGACATTGATCAGCCGCCTCCTGCACGCCCCCTACTGGAGATGTGCCTGCAAGCAAGGTACATGCCCCGACCGGAATCGAACCTGGAACCTTTCAGTCCGCAGGCTGATGCTCTATCCACTGAGCCAAACCAGTCTCTGCAGTACACGTCTTTTAAATGAGCACTTCAACACTCCACCAACCAAATACCAGAAATGTTATTAAAAACTCCATGTTTTTATTAATATGTCATAAAAAACTTTTTTTGTTTGCAAAATGTATTCAAAATTAATGCATACTAAATTCTTATTTGATTAAATAATTGACAGGGAGTTTTATTAAAATGAATATGACTAGAATTTGGATTCTTTTTAAAACTAATATTTATTTAACATAGGCTATGAATGCTTTAAAAAATTAAGGTATCTGATAAATGTAATAGGAACTACATTTTAAAAGTTTAACTCCTGCTGACCTGGTCATTCTCAGTGTCTTCTACTAAGTTATATAAAAGATAGGTTATCTTATAGACTGAGTTTAAGTGTTCTCTTAACACTGCTGTGAAATAATAATCATATTAGCAATGAAAGATAAAGTGCTAATTATAAAGAGAAACCAATAATTAAAATTTTAGATAAGTTCAGAATTTTAAGTTCCAAAAGAAGAATAAATACTCAAGTTAAATTTCTCTTTATAAATAAAAATATAAATGAATTCACTGGTATAAGATACCATTCAGTTCCTTATAAATATGCATGAAATAGTGCTATTACTTTCTATTTGGAGGAGAAAATACAGCAGTGAGAACCTTGCCTGGCTCATCTCCCCTTCTGCCTTTGCTTCACTCACCTTGGCCTCAGCATGCCACTGCAGACAAACACGGTGTCAGTTTTCTTGCAACAACACCTAGAGTCAAAATTATTGAAGAGCAAGGAAAGCACTGAAAATTAATTTTTCTAGAAGTTTGAATGTAGTGGAAAGAAAACAAATGAAAAGCAAGCCAACCTGAAAGGAAGACCAGCAGGCTCATAGTTGTTGTTTAATGTTTCAGTTTCTTCTTTTACCACATACCGATTCAAGATAGGCATTCATTATTAGTGAGCTCTCTCCAAGTTTGCCTCTTTTTGTTGTTTTTCAAAAGTGAGAGATCATTTTTATGATAGATTCACTAATGTTTTCCACTGTCTCTTCAATCTTTTATTTTCTTCTGACTAACAAATCTTATACATTTTCTATTAATTTCAAGAGAGGAAGCGGGTGGGAGGAGAGAGAAAGAGAGAGAGAGAGAGAGAGAGAGAGAGAGAGAGAAAGAGAGAGAGAGAAGTGTCAAAGAAGACGAGAGAGAATGATTGATTGGCTGCCTCCTCCATGCTCCCTACTGGGGATGGAGCCCATAGCCCAGGCATGTAGCCTTGACTGGAATCCAACCTGGGCTCCTTCAGTCTAAAGGTGAGTGCTCTAGAAACAGCAAACCCACCTGTTTCTTGCCTGTTCTTTTAATGGTGTTTTATCTGCTTCTTATTTTCTTTTTTAAAATTATTATCAAACAGTTATATAAGTGGCTTCTCAGTGTGTTCTCTTGCTCTTATTTTTAAATATTCTGTCTATTAATGCTATATAGAGGCCTCTCAAACTGAGGATTTTAAAGAGGTGTCTGGCCTCTATCTATTTGAGTTAGAACAACTCTTTAAACACCCCCTGGAACCTCTTACCATTATGGAATGTTCCCTTTATTATTTAATAATAGTCTCAATTTTTTTATTCTTTTCTTATTCTTCCTTCAATCACTTCAATTCAGACAGGCTTTCTGAGTTCTATTTTTCTTGTACTGTGTTTAAATATTAAAATGGACAATGAAACTTATCTACCTTGATGTGTGGGAGAAATATATCCATTTGGCATTAATTACATTCTGTCAACAAACACATCCTATGCTCAGAGTCTGCTCCTTTGAGCTGTCTTTCTTATATGGTAATTATAAAATGATAAAATTTAAATGAAGCAAAGTCAATTTAAGTATACAAAGTGTGGAGAAAAACAGAAGAGTGAGTCATTTGTCTCTTAATTGACTACCTCCTGTGAAGAGAGATGAATGTTTGTTCTGGCTTTTCAGGCATTTCTTTTTTCAACTTGTATTCCCTGTGCTAGCAATAATACAAGCATACTCATCACTAATTACCAAATACATTACATTAAACAAATATTTTCTGAGGGCTTTATATGTGAATGAAAGAAAGTGATAGAGAAGAGAGGATTCATTTAAGTAGGAGATATTTGCTTCATTCTTAATCTGACTAGGTCAAATGACTCCATGGAGTTTTCAAAAGCACTTATAGGTAAGGGTTGTATAAATTGGAAGATTCAGAATTACAAAGATATGAATGCTCTCCCAACCTAAATCTACAGATTTACTACAACTCTAGTGAAAATAGTATGCCAACAACAACGAAAAATATATTTTGGTGGAAATTAATGTTGGTTCTGGACAGCAAAGTTTCAAAGGATAGTCAATAAAATCTTAAGAATCAAATGGCAGGATTTATATAAATAGCTATAAAGGTTATACTAAACGAAGATAATGTCACTTTACTGTCCTAGAAATTGGCTTAATCCTAACATAAAAAATAGGGCAGGACAGTGGTTGGGGAAGTGTAGAGAAGCAGATTGGAGATCTAGACAAGTACTTTTTGCTCTCAGAAAGCCATGGGTCTGCAAGAGAACAGAGAAGATGCCTAAGGTCAGGGAACATCAACATGAACCTCTCCCAGCTCAGGTAAAAGATACAAAAATTCAAAATTGCAGAAACTTTTACAATTATGCTCACTGAGAAAAATCTTGGGATTTAAGAGTCAACAGGTCATAAAAAATGTGTTAGAAGTTTTAATGGAGAGATTAGGGCAGAAGCCAACACCCACAGGGTTAGAAAAGGAATGGGTAATTGGGATATGAATCATCGAGTGTCCATGACACTTTCTGGGCACTGCACCTGCATGTTGGGTAAATTTGGACACATTACTGGACATATTTGAACTTTAATGTCTTTATTATGCATAAAACTTGGGCAATAATTGTACCACAGTACAATTTTGTAAAAATTAAACAAAATACATATATTTTTTTTTACTTCTACCAAAATAAAATAAGCTAAGGCAATTAAAATAGTGTTGTATTGATGAAGGGATAAATAGACATAGGAAATATAATTGAAACAAATACAAAGATATAGATTTTTTTCTAAAATCCAATACAATGGAAAAGTAAAGTTCACAGATCACACATCACCTTTATACAAAGATGATGTTTAGAAGGATAGGTCCAGGAAACTATTAGCAATATTGTGTAGTTTAGAGCCTTTAGACTCACAATGCCGAGGTGTAAGTACTTGCTCAACAACTACTAGCTGAATAAAACAATAGTGTTTCAAATATTCATGAACTAGTTACTTTAACTTTTAATTGCTTGTTTTAAACATAGATAATGGGAAATATAATTTAGAACAATTTTTGGTAGGTTAAAATATAAGATAGTGGGTTGTTATCTTCTATATTTTACATTATTATACAGTTTTTTACCTTTTAATAATTATTTTCACTATTACTATTATGTTAAAAATAATAATCTCTTGGGAAGAAAATTAGTTGAGCCAGAGGAAGAGTAAAAGTCATTTGCAGAATTTAATTATTAGAGTAGCAGTGTTTCAGTAAGTGTTGAATTTCAACTGTGTTGTGTCAGCTATGCCAAGGTAAAGGCTACGAGTTAGAAAGAGATTTGGAACTGGAACTTAAAAAAATCTGAACTCATAGATTTCCCCAAATCCTCTGAATTTGCTGAGATAGCTCACTTTTTCCTATTATAAACAAGCTAGTAACTTCTTGCTTGAACATGACTCACAGGGCAATTACTTATGTCTCTCTCAGGATCTATATATACAGCCATTCTCTCCTACCTGGCAAATCAGCAACTAGGGTTATATAACAACATAATCCATTTGGGGAAGTACTGGGTTTGCTGAGAGAAGAAAGGGTCTATACAACAAGAAGTTGTAGAACTAGCCAAGTGTAAGTGGACAGATGGTCAATGGCTAATGGTGGTTGATTTATCAGAGTCCTAAAACAAAAATACAAAACAACAGTAATTTGGTGACAGAGGGTCCTTGGGAGAAGACATGAAAACTGATGTATGTAGAATGAAGATATTTATATTGTACATTAATGTGTATGAGAAAGCACCTACTAAAGATGTAACCAAGTAAGTAGAATGACTCATTTGGCTGATGTCAGCCCTCCTTTGTGCCATTGTATCTATGTTCACTCCAGTTCTGGAAAAATGGATCCCTAGATAGACAATACCTGGGTCCTAATATCATGGAAACAACTTGAATAAGCTGATATGACTATTGCTGCTGCTTTGTGTTGAAAATACTAGCAAAAGAGACCAAAGCTATGCTAAAATATGGCATTACCTTTCAAAGGGACCAATGAGTCATTAGTTTCCACCTCATGGAGAGGGCAGAAATTCATCTTGACTGGAATAAACTCATATTCCAGGTTAGCATGTGCCTTTGTTTATTACAGGACCTTGGAAGGCAATGCTCTCTGAAGGCTCAGAATGGTTGTTCCATCAAAATAGGATCAGACTATATTCAAAACTACTCCTTAATCTGTTGCAGGGAAATGTCTGTCTTCAAGTTTGCTTCCCAGGGAAACTACTTATTCTATACTTTTGAATACAACAAGCTTAGGTACATAATATTAAAAATGTTGAGAAACATAGGCAAACAGAAATCTTAAAAGCCATTATAGAGATGGGGGCGGCGGGGGGGAAGCCTTACAACACTTTAAAGGTGTTGAAAGGAAATCTACCAATGTCATATATCATGTCCAGGAAAATTATTTTCAAATGTAGAGATAAAGTTATAATTTAGAGAAATGAACAATGACTCCAGGCAAAAACCTGGAAGTGCATTAAGAACCAAAAGAACATTAGAAAAAAAATCATCAGAGTAAAACTAGAATAATAAAAATAAGTAATTCAAAAATAAGGCAAAAAAGAAAAAAATTAGACAAATATAAAACCATAGTCTAAAACTGTTTTTAACAATGAATGGGATTTTAATGTTTCTCTATGATTTGAGTTTGTTTTTGTGTGTACTAGTATGTAAGAAAGGAAATTATCAAGCTCATCATTAGAAGATCAAGTAGTTTCAATTGCTGAGCATTCCATAATAAGGATTATTAGAATAAAAAAGAAAATAATGGATTCAATTATCCCTATGTCACAGATCTTAAAGGTTGATGCTGTGTGTTGCACATGAAAATGATTCATGGAATTCAACTTGTTGAGAGAATAGAAGTGTCTTTAGGAAATGCAAATTTGGGAGTGCAATTTTTTGTACCTGAAATAAGTACATAACCAAGACAGAAGACTGTGAAAAAAAAGTCTATAATCGAGATAATTAAATTTACATTAAACATAAAGGAGATTCACAGTGAGCTAAAAGGTTTGAATCAGAAGATAAATCCAAGTACCGCTTTTTTCATTGAGAAAGTCTTGATATGAAAGAGAATATAAGCTGGACTAACTGGTGACTAGTGAAATAATTAATATAGATTCTGGTAAGATGCATTAACTCTTTGCAGACCCTGTAAATTAACAGCAACTTTATGGAAAACTTGGTTTAGTATTGGTTTTTAGCAGATGATATTGAGTGGAAATATTTTAATAGCCTTTCTTTAAAATATGAATTTCAGAGGGACTTTAATGTAGATTCATATCAAAACATTACTATTTCAGATAATAGCATTGAACAGCCTCCCTTATGTCACCATGTCCAAAATGAAAAAGAGAATGAAGCAAGACTAATAAAGATAGCTAATACTATCACTCTCATTATATTGTCCTTGTAGGTAATTAATGATGCTATTATGTGGAAACATAGATTTCCCAAATTTAGAGGGCTGGGAACAATAACTGTCTCATCATAAGAAAGCATAGAGAATAATGGTCCCACAGAAGAGGAAGTTCTTTATCTTAATAAAGAGGGAATATGCTAATTGACCCTCAAGCCATTGCAAAGATGGTGGCACCACAGCCAATAAGGAGAGAATACGTTAATTGACTACCTCGCCCTCAAGGATGGTGGTGCCCACAGCCACAAGATGGTGGCACCCAGTCTCCTCCTCTCCCGTGCACCTGCCTCTGGAGTCTCCCAGTCCCCTCATCCCCCAGCCACCCACGGCTGGCCCAAGGCACAGGCAAGCCTTGGATGGTGGCTGCCCAGCTGCCCAGGACTGCCTAAGGCTCAGTAATCAGGCTGGCTGAAGCTTGCACTGCCGGCAGTGGCAGCAGCATGGGTGTGATGGGATGTCACCTTCCCCTGATCACTGGGTCACCTCCCACACCTGAGCGCTCCAGGACTGTGAGAGGGAGTAGGCCAGGCTGAGGGACCTCCCCCTCCAGTACACAAAGTTTGCACTGGGCCTCTAGTCAGAAAATAATTATCCAAGTAAAATTATGTGCATACTCTTCCCCTGCCCCCAATCTCTGGGTAATGAATTGTCTTGTCTTAATGCCTTGTCTTATGAAGTCAATTCAGTATACCTTACAAAAATAGATTCTACACTTTCACAGTAGAATTGAAAATATTCTCAGGAAACTCATGACAATTGTGATAGAGTTACAGGTAACAGCTAGACTACATTTCTCCTATTCTAGAATCAAAAGGACTCTGTGACTAGCTTTCATCAAAGCAATATGAGTGGAATATGTCATTCCTAGGCTAAGGTGCTAAAAAGTGAGATGTCTTCTCCAATCTTTCTCTTTTTAATTCATTTTCTAACGGGGAAACACTCTGAGGTCTTAGAATAGAGGAGAGCTGCTGAAATGAAAGAATCTTGGTTTCTGGGTTACTGCCTAAAGTCAAGTCATTCAGGAGAGACACCCACTAGAAATACTCCTCTGGGTAGTTGCAGGAAGAGGAAATACATTATATTTTTAGACACGATGGCACTGATTATTTAGGTTTTCTCTCTAAAGTATATAGTATTACTTACTCTGACTAATAAGCAATTAGAACTGTGTTACTTTTTTTCTATGTCCATCTCTCTATCTGCATAAATAACATGTATAATTATTTAATTTCTTCCTAAAATATTTATGGGTTTTCTTTGTTACTTGACAAACATACATAATTAAAAAAACCACCCTCTTGAGGATTTAAATGGTGTGCAAGTATATATAAGTGGTATATATGTTTTTCTTTCTTTCTTTCTTTTGGTGGCTAAATTGATATTGGGCCAAGTTTCAGCTCTCAGTGGATTCACAGCTAATGGAAGATGAAATCAAATACATAAGTAGCCCAGATTAAAAGAAGAATAAAAAATCAGCTGTCACGGAGGTGATTTAGAAATCTTTTAGTGTGCTTTACATATTTTCATATAATATCATCTAGTGTCACTTGGATATGGGGATGCTTTATTAGGATATATGACATTTGAAAAAACTTACTTGTATACATTTTGTATAAATCTTGGACACAGACAATAGGGTGATGAAGGCAGGGGTGGAGGAAGAGGTGGGCTATATGAGGTTAATGGGGATAAATAAGGGTACAATGTAATACTTTGAACAATAAATATTTTTAAAAGCAAAAAAAAAAAACACGTGTGTGTGTGTGTATGTGTATGAAAGTCTAAGTGACCATTATGACCCAATGACCAGTCAACCAGTTGATATGACCCACACTAACCACCAGGGGTCTGATACTCAATGCAGTGACTACCCCCCCGTGATCAGTGCACTCCTACAGCCAATCTCCCATGGCCAGCCAACCTCCTGCAGTCCTTCCCCCTGCCCCTCCTGCCCTATCTAGCAGGCCCCGTTTGGTAGCGGGCAGGAGTCCCCTGCTGGCAGATGGCAGGCCCTGGCCAGCCTGGCCTCGATCTGAACTGGGTGAGACAGCCCTGTTAGGCCCTGATTGCCAACTAGGCCTAGGGACCCCACCCGTGCATGAATTTCATCCATTGGATCTCTAGTTTTAAATATTTAGGTGTGTTTTTAAATCCATATATTGTCACAATATGAAGTAAACAATACCTCTTTATGGAATTAGAATTTTGGCGTTAGTTTGCATACATGTCATGAATTCTATTGTTTATTTTAACTTAGATTTGGTAATTATTCAGTGTGTCTTAATGTTTTACAAAATTATATCTTTGAAATGAAGTAAATTATTTTATATTTCTATCTCTATTCTCAAAAAATGTTGGCAAATTAAAATACATGCAAGTAATGGTGTCTTATCAAAAAGAGGACAAATTTTAGTCATACCATGATAAATTATGTATATATTTTAGTTTGGTTAATTTAATTTACCAATGTAAAAGGTAATTTCTCTTGGTTTAACTTTATTTTAGTATTTGGCTAGGGAAAGAAAAGCTATTTAAAGTGACTGATGAACTTGCTACAAAAGAAACTTAGGGGTAATTTATAAAATCAGTAGTCCAAAATAAAAAAACAATGAGGACAATACAATGCAATATATTTCCATGCAAATTTTGCTAAGCAATTATTTGCTGGCAGTAAAGATTCTTAAATTTAGTTAACTCATTATCTTTTATTGGTATTGCTAACATCTAGTATCTAGAAATATATTTTTTCTTATTTTTAAGCTTTTTAAAATATATTTTCAATTAAAATTCTGAATAATTTTGTTCCTGTCAAAAATTCTTTAGAATCAAAAGTTTACTTAGAATCAAGAAAACATAAATTTAAATAAAGATTTTTTCTGCATAATTTAAATTTGAGGCAAAATTTGTTAAATTCAATATTTCTACCTAACAAACATCTGGTTTTAAAAAGAAGACTCATAGCTGAAACCAGTTTGGCTCAGTGGATAGAGCGTCAGCCTGTGGACTGAAGGGTCCCAGGTTCGATTCCAGTCAAGGGCATATATCTTGGTTGCAGGCGCACCTCCAGTGGGGGGCATGCAGGAGGTGGCTGATCGATGTATGTCTTTCATCCATGTTTCTGACTCTCTATCCTTTTCCCTTCCTCTCTGTAAAAAATCAATAAATATATATATATATTTTTAAAAGAAGACTCATAGCACTCAGTGTTTTAGGAATTAGTTGAGTGATACCAATTGAGCTTTGGGAGTTGGAAATATAATTGTACTGTAAGTTCTGTCATTGGTTAATCACTATAGGATACTGATGCTATAATTGCAATGCGACTTCCATAAAAGAAGAAAACACCTAAGTTCTTATGATAGAAATGTATCCATTGAATATATTTTATGTTTTGGAATTAATTGCTAAAATATTGTGTTTTATATATTTTCATATAAAATTAAATATCTTAAAATAAATTATCATTGTTAAATTTAAAATTTTGGATGTCCTTTGGTTTCCTTTAAGAGTCTAAAATTCAAATTAATTAACTAAAAGTTATATTTTGATATAGAAACTATGAGTTAATATATTTCAACATATAAAATTTAAATTTAAGAAGACAATTTCTACTCTAAGGATCTTAGTTAATTGAAAGGAGGGTTTCTGTGTTTGTATTTGTTATTTATTTGCCTTTGTTTCTGTGGGCTTGGAAGCACTCAGTAATGGTGTACTAAATACAGAATAACAAGAAACATAGAATTATTTCTGGAATGCTCCAAATTAATTATGTTCCTGTAAAGTGTATTTGTCCATTTTCTAAACTGGAAAACATCTAGAATATTATTTTTAGGATTCAATAAACTAATTAAAAAAACATTCAGGTTCAATATATAATTTTAAATTTATCATCTTTATTTTCTCCAGTACATCTTGTATAGGTGGGGGCTAAATGTGTTTGAAATAAAATCGTAATTCCATAAATTTAGTGTATTATCAATTTTCTAGCAATTAGAACGTTACATTAGGAATCTGTTTATCAAATTTCCTATCCTTTTGCAGGTTAAGAATCACAAAACGTGAAAATATTAAAAGTGTCATGATATTCATTTTAGAAAATTATTTTTAAGGGAAACCTGGAAAAATAGCGATGTATAGCACATAGACAGGGACAATTCACATTCATCTGGTAAAAGTTGTTCAGTTATTTTTACCAGTTTGTTCATTGATATATAACTTCTGTTTTCTCATCTGCAAAGTGAGAAATCAGAATTATATTATCTCTAAGATTCCTATTATGATTTATCCTGTACATACATAGTCATTCAATATTATTTTTTCTCTCCTGTAACAGTCCCTGTGCTTTTTGATAGAGCAGTTTCTAGTTTGCTATTATTCTGTGATAAACTTAGTAGCTTAAAACGACTCTATTTAGGAGCTGAGCTCAGTTCTGGAGGTCAGGAGTGTGTGTGCCCAGCATAACTGGATTCCCGCTGAGGCTCCTACTCACTGTGTAGGGGGTGTTGACCAGACTGTGGTTCTCAGCTAGGGCTCAGATTCTTTCTCGAGCTCACTCAAGTTGTTGGCAGAAGTGTTTCTTGTAGCTCCAGGAATGAGGTCCCTGTTGAGTGCTTGCTGGCTGTCAGCGAAAGGTGTTTTCTGCTGCTCCAGGGGCCATCTGCATGCCTTGCCATGTGGCCTTCTTCATCTCAGCTGGCAATAGAAAATATCCCTGACATCAAATCCATGTTCACACTTTCTCACTTTGGATCTCTCACCAGCGTGACTTCAGACCTTTTAAAGGGCTCACCTGATTAAGGGAAACTCCTCAAGGATAATCTTCCTGTTTTTAGAGACCTTAATTATATCTACAAAATGCCTTCAACTAGATCATCGTTCAATTGAATAAATGGCAAATGGTGTGTGTTTCCCAGTGGGATGAGAATCTTGGGGCGTATCTTAGAAGTCTGCCTACTACAAACAGGGAACAAATCAATCACAATCTCTTCTTTCATCATATATCCATTTGAGTTTGGAAAACAAAATCCATGCCCACATAACAATTTAAATGTATATTTTGACACATGTGAAATAGAAGAAGGGTATGTTGAGTACTTCTAACCAAGATTGTCTTAATTGGATAATGCACTTGAGTTATCCCTTTGCACCAAAAGCATAACCTATTTTTAGATTTCAGTTAAAGCAGGGGTTCTCAACCTGTGGGTCGCGACCCCTTTGGGGGTCGAATGACCCTTTCACAGGGGTCGTCTAAGACCAGGGGAAAACACCTATTTCCCATGGTCTTAGGAACCAACAGACTGCTCCTCGGTGTAGCAAAGTGTAGCAATGTAGTTTACTATTGTCATATGAAGACTGTTGCCCATGCTACGCCACGATTCAAGACAAAATTTCATTTATTTGTAATTTAAAATAAATATTTCACAATATATAATTATATATTTTGTGATTAATCACTATGCTTTAATTATGTTCAATTTGTAACAATAAAAATATATCCTGCATATCAGATATTTACATTAAGTTCATAACAGTAGCAAAATTACAGTTATGAAGTAGCAACGGAAATAATTTTATGGTTGGGATGTCACCACCACATGAGGAGCTGTATTAAAGGGTCCCGGCATTAGGAAGGTTGAGAACCAATGAGTTAAAGGCATCTGTCTTCCTAAATCATTCTTTGATCCACATTCCTTCCACAGATTGAACAGAGTATTGGGATGTTGTACTTGCTATTTCCATTTATCTTTCATGTCTATCCCCTTCCCTTTGCCTCCTGGTTTTCCCAGCAGGAGTTGGAAATTTACAGACTGCTTTACCTGGGTTGTTGCTCTCTGTCTTCTGCTTGGATTTATCAGAGGCAGACACCCATCAGAGATCAGAGGTGGGGGGAGAGTGATGTTCTCCCTCTGCTAGCTTGTAGATTGACACGATTCCTGTCCAGGCAACTGCTCCTACAACTACAGCTCTATCTCTCTCCTGTCCTTCACTCTAGGCATAGTAATGGCTCCTTGTTGTTTCTGACCGGGGTCCTTTTTCTTTTCTTTTCTTTTCAAATATATTTTATTGAATTTTTACAGAGAGGAAGGGAGAAGGATAGAGAGTTAGAAACATCAATGAAAGAGAGACATCAATCAACTGCCTCCTGCACGCACCCTACTGGGGCTGGGCCCACAACCAAGATACATGTCCTTGCCCAGAATCGAACCTGGGACTTATCAGTCTGCAGGCCAACGCTCTATCCACTGAGCCAAACCAGTTTTGGCAAACCGGGGATTCTTGATCATCTTTCTTTCATTTCCTATAACATTAGGAATTAAATATTCCCTTCCTCAGTTATCTATTTGAGTGTGGAATCTGTTACCTGATAACTCTAATACAGATTTGGCATTCTTTCTTGCCAAAATACTGCAAAATTTGCTTAGGGTAGAAATGTATTATGTATGAGACCATGAAACCCAGTTATGGCTAATGGGACATAATTGGTTGAGTATTTGCGGGAAAGCAGCTTATTTTCCTATTGGAGATGAGAACCATTCCTTATTCTCCTTTCTTGCTTCTTCCTATTTTAATGGGAAGGAGAGACATGTAACCATAATTACAGGCATTGGGTAGAAAAATCAAGCCCCTAACGGGGAGAGAATAAAAAAATAGAAACAGCCTAAATTCCTAGTGACAACTTGGAGTCACCATAGTAGCCCTGAGCTTCACAATGTAGATAAATCCTATTGACAGTAGTACTTTTAGCTTCCAGCTGACAGATGAATGTATTCCTGAGTAATATATCTATCCACCACATTCCTTTTATGTGCCATGTCATATTACATATGCCATCAACAGGTTATGTAAAGAAATAATGTGGAAGAGTTACTTATGACCATGATTGGCGTGCAGGTAAAGTAGGCCTGCAACGCCCTAGGGCAGTGGTCGGCAAACTCATTAGTCAACAGAGCCACATTTCAACAGTACAACGATTAAAATTTCCTGTGAGAGCCAAAAATTTTTAAACTTTACTATATAGGTAGGTACATTGTTAATAACTTAATCAGGCTACTCCTTCAATCGCACACTGTACATGTGTGCCTGTGTGTGGTATTTTGTGGAAGCACTGCTATTATGCTTTTCCTGGGGCCAAAGAGCCGCATGTGGCTCAGAAGCTGCGGTTTGCCGACCACTGCCCTAGAGGTTCAGGGGATGGTGTGGCTAGTTCAGGGCACTTATAAGCATGCAATTCAGCATTTATAGGAGCCTAAATACTGTTTACTACAGTGCCTCCTTTGTTTCTGGCTCACCTCACACTTCTAATTTCTGGTGGCGGGCGGGAGGAAATCATCGCATCTCCCTGTTTTGACATCTCCCATGTCATCTTGACGGTCTGTGTATTTTGTCCTGTATACTTCCTTTTTTTAAAATATATTTTATTGACTTTTTACAGAGAGGAAGGGAGAGAGATAGAAAGTCAGAAACATCGATGAGAGACATCGATCAGCCGCCTCCTGCACACCCCACACTGGAGATGTGCCCGCAAGCAGGGTACATGCCCCCAACCACTGTAATCAAACCCGGGACCTTTCAGTCCACAAGCCCACGCTCTATCCACTGAGCCAAACCGGTCTTGGCCCTGTTTACTTTCTTAATTCGTTATGTTTCCAGCAAATAATCTGGTAGATTTTTCCTCTGTTTCATGATTAATACAATCTCTGATTCTCCTCTAGTAAGAACTGGTCACTACACATTTTAACTGTGACAAGAGTAGCTCATCTTAGTGAGATTTAGAGAACAGCTTTTTTTCCCCCTTCTTCTTTTTCCAGAAAACCTTTATTATTTTACCCCCAATTGAGGCTAAAAGAACAATTAAAGATTTTGATACTATATTTGCTTAGTCATGATATAGCTAATAAAGCCTGGAGTAATGGAGGATGAGAAATTTTCACTATGTATGGAAAGAAATGGATTTGAGAGATAGCAAGAAGGAAGAACGATCAAGATGGTAGTGAATTTCATTTTAATGACATTTGGGTAGAAGGAGCCTCCTGCTACATCATGTCTGATAATTAGCAATATTTGGTAGAGGAGAAGCAGATTTGACGAAGCAAAGACATTTTTAAAATAGGAGACTAGATCATAAGGCTGCACAAGGCTTTGTTTTATGGGATATTCTTTCACATAGCATTCATTTGATTCTGATTTCTGAGGCTGAGCTTTGCTACAGACCATTAGGTTTTAACTGGGAGCTACTGAGATGAGACAGAAGCGAGATAAAACAGCAAACAAAAAGCAGTGTGAGAAATTGAAATGGTCAGCTTACTGAAGTCGCATTCATTTCACTGATATGAAGGAAAATTAAATCTGCCGCTGAAGTAATAAGGAAATGCTAGATAATGGTTTTATAAATTGTTCATTTTCTGTCTTGTTTTTATTATGGTAACAATTAAAACTAAAATTGCATTACCAGTATTATGGCCATTGCAGTGATATTTCATAGATACTACTCGGTGCTTTAGTATTGAGACATTAGTATTGAGTGATAAAAGGAAACAATATGCATTTTATGCTTTTGTGTAGTAAAGAGTTTTCCTGCTTCTAACTCCAAAGTTTGAAATTATTCTCATTAACAAAATTAAATAAATGAGGACTTTGGGAATTCACTATCACTGCTATTATGCCTTTCCTGGCTTATTTGTGCTTATTGAAAAGTTTATGTAAGTACACTAATAAGCTACACAACTTGAATGAACATCCTGGATTAGTAAGGCACATGTTTAGGTGGCTAATGATTTGATTCTATTTTATCCTGCCTTCCTCCGCAAACTAATATGCAATTTTAAGTTCTATCTATGATTTTTAGTTGTGTGTTTCTGACAGTCACTTCAGTGATTTACACAGAGTAGGTAAAAGTAAATACTGACTGAATGATTGAAGTTTAATCCTGTATTCTTTTTTATATAGGCACATTATCTACAAAAGACAAATATCTATACACACTAAAAAAGATTTGCAGGGATGACATGTCATATAAACAAATTGCAGATGCCCATAAATTTCTTACTAAATTTGATTATATTTAAAAATTTTATGTCAAAATGAAGAAGCATTAATCATCTCACATACAAAAGTTAATTTATAGGTAATCTTATTCTAAAAGATAAGAAGTAAATGCGTTTATTTCAAATTTGATAATCTTTAAGAAAAAGATTATTTAACCCTAGCTGGTTTGGCTCAGTGGATAGAGCATTGGCCTGCAGACTGAAGGGTCCCAGGTTCAATTTCGGTCAAGGGCATGTACCTTGGTTGAGGGACATCCCCAGTAGGAGGTCTGCAGGAGGCAGTTGATCGATGTTTCTCTCTCATTGATGTTTCTAACTCTCTATCCCTTTTCCTTCCTCTCTGTAGAAAATCAATAAAATATGTTAAAAAAATTTAAATCTTTATGTTGAAGGTTTTACATATGTCCCTCTTCCCCCCTATTGACCTCCTCTAGTCTGTCCCCACCTCCCACCCCCACGCCAAGCCTTCATCACCCTATTATCTGAGTCCTTGGATTATAAATATATGCATACAAATTCTTTAATCTGTTTCTACCCAACCACCCACCCTCATATTCCTCTCTGAGATTCTATAGTCTATTCCATGCTTCTGTGTCTCTGGATCTATTTTGTTTATCAGATTCCTCATATGAGTGAGATCATGTGATACTTGTTTTCTTTGATTGGCTTATTTCACTTATCATAATATTCTCCAGGTCCCTTTATGCTGTCTCAAAGGGTAAAAGATTCTTCTTTTTTACTGCTACATAGTATTTCATGGTGTAAATGTACCACAGCTATTTTATCCACCCATCTTACTGATGGGCACTTGAGCTGTTTCCACATCTAAACTATTGTAAATTGTGCTGTTATGAGCATAAAGTTGTATGAATTCATTCTTGATCCATACCCCTTCGTTAATAATAATAGTGATAATCCTATATAATAAAAGCCTAATATGCTAAGTGTTTGGTAGTCTGTTCAACTTATCAAAGTGAAATATGCTAATGATATGCTAAAACTGCTCAACGCTTGCTATGACATTCACTAACCACTAGGGAGCAAGCAGTCGACCAGTTGCTATGATGTGCACTGACCACCAGGGGGCAAATGCTCTTACCCATAGATTAGCTTGTTGCTGGGGTTCAGCTGTTCAGGACTGAGCAAGACTGGCTGGACATACCCTGGAGCCCTCCTGTGGTCCCTCTCCAACTGCCAACCTCCCGTGTTTCTCCCTGGTCCTGTTGTGCATCAGTGAGACTCCTCGGCCTGGTCTTCACTCTCTCACAACCCAGAATCTCTCAGGGGATGTTAAAGAGCCAGTTTGACCTGATCCCGCCAGCCAGGCCAATGGATCCTATGGTGCACAAATTCATGCACCAGGCCACTAGTAATAATATATAGTGTAGTTAAGTATAATTCTACTTTAAATATTAACCTCAATAGATTAATTTGAAAATATTTAGTAAATTTGAAATTCTGAGAATAATTATATATAATGTAAGAATTTTAATAATAGTATTTTCTGTATCTTATTATAATTAGGAAATTATTAATACCTGGAGACAGACTAGGAGAAAAAAAAGTTGATTGTATTAAATCACTTTATATCTAATACTTTCATTTAGGAATGCTCACCTTTTAATTTGAAGACATTCATATTAACAGTATGGAATTCTATACTGTTGTAAAAAATAAGGAATTCTTACCATTTGCAACAGCATGGATGGAACTAGAGGGCATTATGTTAAGTAAAATAAGCTAGTCAGAGAAAGATAAATATCATATAATCTCACTCATTTGTGGAATATAATGAACAACATAAACTGATGAACAAAAATAGAACCAGAGACATAGAAGCATCGAACTGTCTGTACAACCTATGAGGGAAGGTGGAGGGTGGGGGGATAAGAGATCAACCAAAGGACTTGCATGCATGCATATGAGCAAAACCAATGTACACAGACAGTAGGGGTGAGGCTGAGGGCTTGTGCTTGGGGGAGAAGGTGGTAGGGGAGAGGTGGATGGTGGAAAAAAGGAGACTCATAATACTTTAAACAATAAAAAAGTTCACAAACTTAATACCATTTATCTGAATATATTATTTTCTGCTAAATTTTTATAAATAATACAGCTGAAAGAATCATTTTACAATTGGAGCATGAATAGACACTGTTAATTCAATGATAATACCATAATTTAAATTAAATACACTTTACCACTTCCCTCAGAATAATTACTGTTGTGTCTAATTTATGCTACATATTCTTAGTAAATCACTTCAAAGATGTTAATTCTACCTATTAAATGAGCCTTTTATATCTGGGAATAAAATAGATTTCATCCATGCTGCTGATTCTAACTATTAAATTTAATAGCAATTAGTTACTAGCACAGCAAATGTTACTGCCTGTTCACTTATTTGAATTAGATTACACTTTTGCTATTTAAAAAACCCAGAATAGAAATATTAAAAATAAGAAAAACACAAATTTACTAATTTTATTTTTTTAATATATTTTATTGATATTGTACAGAGAGGAAGGGAGAGGGATAGAGAGTTAGAAATATTGATAAGAGAGAGACATCGATCAGCCACCTCTTGGACACTCCCCACCAGGGATGTGCCCGCAACCAAGGTACATGCCCTTAAACGGAATTGAACCTGGGACTCTTCAGTCTGCAGGCCATCACTCTATCCACTGAGCCAAACCAGTCTCGGCCAAATTCACTAACTTTAGAAAATTGTGACATTTTTCTCTCTCTGTATTTTCTTCTGATTTTTTTTGTTTTACATAATGATAATAGTAGCATTTAGGATATAAAATAAATTTCATATCCTAAATATTGAATTTGATCAGAAAGGATAACTAAAAATTTATGAAGTAGGTGTCAATACTTAATATATTTCATCAAGTCTTATAAAGACTTTCCATAATTCATATATTATGACTGAAGGGTCAACATCTCTAGTAGACTTCATTAGTTATACAGGAAATATTACTTTGGCAAATAAGCTGGATATAAAATGGTTATGAGTACAATTTTTCCTGAGAGGGGTAAAACTTGAATCCTCTCTGTCTTAATTATAAGGGGAGAGGATTTCTAGTTCTTACCAGTAGCAGCAGCTCATGCTTCTGCCAGTAATGTGACTTTAGGAAAGTTATTTAATGTATCCTAATTCTTCCTATACATATACACATATATATTTGAAATATATGTTTCATTTTATCATTAAAGATTTGATTGGAACAGCAATCAAGCTGAAGGTTATGATATACTTGTAGACCTTAGTTTTGTAAAGGAGTAACCAAATACAAAGTTTTATTACTAAAAGAAAAAGAATAGTGATATAAACAATATTTTTAGAACAGTGTGATGTACCACTCTTGGGCTTCCTACTTCTGTATTATTCCCGTTGGCTAATGCTCTATCCACTGAGCCAAACCAGCTAGGGCCACTCTTATTTTTAAATATTCATTTGTTTTTAAATTATAGTCAGTTTGATTGGCATGTTCCAGTAAATTTATTCTAATTCTTGTTCTAATAAATACAGTATATGCTGTATATCTATAGAGCATTTTAAATGTAAATAAAACACATTTTAATGTATTTACTCTGAATAAATTAATTTGATAGAACAATGTGAAAAGAAGTTAAACAAATATGAGTATGAAATATGCTTCCAATTATAATTGCAGCTATACCCACTTAAAAAGAACAAAAAATAAAAAAATAAGAAGTTAAAATTGAATAATAGAATATGAACAAAAGAGAACATTAAACATTATTTAATAATCTTTGTTAGTAAAACAAATCTCATGTCCTTTTTTCAATTTTAGTGCTTCCTTTTCACTTTAAGGTACTACTTGATATGAAATTGTTCTTAAATTTAATGTAGACAATTTATTTTTCTTTTATACTAAGTATTTTTTTTTAATATTTATTACTGGTAAAAACCTTCCCTTACCCCAGTGGTTAGCAAACTGTGGCTCTTGAGCCACATGTGGCTCTTTGGCCCATTGAGTTTTTAGCAAAGGCCAGCTTAGGAGTATGTACTCTAATTAAGTTAATAACAATGTACCTACCTATACAGTTTAAGTTTAAAAAATTTGGCTCTCAAAAAAAATTTCAATCATTATACTGTTGATATTTAGCTCTGTTGACTAATGAGTTTGCCGACAACCCCACTGTCAGAAACATTTATAATTTGCTATTTTTTTTTTAAATTTGGTTTTAACCTTTAAGAACTTAATCTAATGGCATTTGAGTTCTATTAATGGTATGAGATAGGTATTTAATTTTTGGTTTAAAAATCTGCTAAGGGTTTTTATCTTCATTCTTCAACAATAGAGATTTCTTGACTATTATTTGCATGGGAGTATAGCTTTCCATTTTTATTTCTAAACTCTGACAGAGCAACAATGGAAGGGTTCATCTCTTTCATTGTGACCCCTGGGCCTTTAAGACTTGGCACATGAGGAGTAGAGAAGAGATTACAGCAGGCAGGATGATCAAATCTTACAATTCACCCAAGAAAGACATGTAGGCTGCCCTTTTATTGTTCCTATTTGCAACTGAACCTTCATTTTGGGCCACAGGAGACAATTTCTACAATAAATAGGCAGGCATCAATTGTGTCAAAGGAAGAAGAGGAGAGGCAAAAAGATAAATTAAGGAACTTTTCGCTAAACTCTGCTATGTCATGCTCAGCGTTCTTTGAATCAGTTCTATTATCCATCCAACACTACTATATCAATGGAAGAGAAGCTTTTGCTCCAGGGTTTTCTCGGACTCAATGATAACTTATTTTTGTTAATTTCTACCATCCACATTTCCCCTTAAAATTCTCAAGGTAACTAGAAGGAAGTTCCTTTAGAGGTGATTCTCTTGACAGGAATTATAAAAGTTGTCCTTACTCTTAACTATCTGGAAATATTATTCAACCTAACCCTTGCCTTGGTTTTGTGGATTAGTTGTATCTTTCCAGCTTTGGGAAAAAAAAATTTTCCCCTTAAAATTCTATTAACACAGCCAGAGATTTATTTTTTTGTTTGTTTGTATATTTTTGCCTTTTGTACCAAACATTTCCTAAGAACTATTCTAGATTTTCTTGCCCTGATCTTTTTGTTTCCAATTCACTACAGCATTGTTAATGTCAACAAAGTTGACGAGGGCTCAACTTCACACAACCTGCCAGAAATGCTAATAAATGTCAGCGCAAATCATTTCACCAATGAGAGAGATGAGCTAGTGAATAAACTATATATTCTTATCTGAATGAGCTGTCTTGAAATAGAGTTTACATAGCTTGTCTGAAGATAGTTCTATGATAGTGGTTGGCAAACTGCGGTTTGCGAGTCACATGCAGCTCTTTGGCCCCTTGAGTGTGGCTCTTCCACAAAATACCATGGCCTGAGCAAGTCTATTTTGAAGAAGTGGTGTTAGAAGAAGTTTAATTTAAAAAAATTTGGCTCTCAAAAGAAATTTCAATCGTTGCACTGTTGATATTTGGCTCTGTTGACTAATAAGTTTGCTGACCACTGTTCTATGAGATGGAATAATCAGTTGCACTTAGCAAAAACCACATCAGTAATACTTCCTTCTTTAGGCCCTCTCTCCTAATTGGTTTCACCCTTGCTTCCTGAGATTACTGACTTTAATAAAGCAGCACATATATCTTTGACTCAGGCTCAATTTCTGGGAACCCATCTAAGACTTCTACTCTTCATTGATCAGACATAATCTGAAAATGCAGGAGTTCTTTAGTTGATGAATGACTCTTCCTTATCCAAATGTAAATTGATAATCTGTGTGATTTCTTTTTCTAAGAAAATATATATTTATTTTTTCACATACAGGGTGGGGAAAAATAGGTTTACAGTTGTGAGTACATGAAACACAGAGTTTACTCTTGTATTATTATTATTAACTGTATTATTTTTCCATACCTACAACTGGAGATCTACTTTTACCCCATCCTGTATTCCTACAGAGGTCAGTACACAGAAACCATTAGCAACAGAAGCCAAATGAAAGAGAGCATTTGATTAGTAGGTACAACTTGAAGAGCTCTGGCCAATAAGACCTAGGGCTGGTTAACTGATTCAGAATATAGTATGTAATGTCTGTTTCCATATGTCTTACAGTTCATTGGGAGATACAAAAAATGAAACCAATCATAATAAGAAATCAATGGAGGCATACTATCTATCCTTCCCTCATTATATGGCATGAGAACCCACAAAATATAAAATAATACTGAAGAAAACCAAATTGGTAACAGAGCACAGGATTTAGAAAATCACATAGAGTACAAAAGAAGAAAGTTGATTTTCTGGAGCACAGATTTGAAAACATGTTCTTTACAATCTAAATACTATATACACCCAATTTGTTTGGCTCAGAGGTTGAGCTTGGTTTTAGTGTTTTGACCACTGACTAGAAAATTGCTAAGTAATATAATGAAAACAGTCTCATGTAATGTTTCTTTAATATATAGTAGAATTTAATAACTAATTAGAATAGAGTATATAAAGTCTTAAATGTATTCTCACACATTACTTAATAACTTCAGAAGAAAACATAGTAACTATATTGTAGAAAAAACAGACAATAGTTCCTCTAAATTATCAAATTTAGCACAACCAATAATGTACAGACAGGTATACTGTGCCTGAAAATCTGATAGTCTGCAAAATAAAAATCACCAAGTTTATATTATTGTAGCCCAACATACATAACCTAAACCCAATAATGGGAAAGCAAATCAGAAAATAACCAACCTCAAATTGAAATAACTGCTATGGCACATGAAAGAAAGATATTAGAAGAGTCTAAATGAGTATTGCAAACATTGGCAAGTATTTTTTCCCAATTTAATTCTTTATAGGAAAAACAAAAAGTCCTATATAAGATTGTTGTGATAGATGGTGAATTTCAATAAATACTATGGGTTAAAGTGTGTCAATGTTAAAGTATTAAACATGATAACTATAATACTGTTATTTAAAAGAAATACTATATTTTATGGAAATTTGTTAAAGTATTAAGATATAAAGGAGCAAGTTATAACTTGTTGAAACTGGCAAAGAGTATATGCATTATTTTGTGTATTTTTCAACAACTTTTCTGAAAGTAGGAACTTACTTTTAAAGTAAAATGTTTAAAAGATATAAATAACTGTTCAAATAAAATAAAAAAACATACTTAAGAAAGTAAAAATTCTTAGTGATTGAATTATAGGCATCACAGTTTAGATTATTTTTAAAGTATGTCCATTTCCTGAATTTTAAAGAAAGATATGAAAGATTTACTTGTATGAGATGTAAGCAGAACATATCTGGTTCAATAAGTTTATGCATTAAAATTTTCATATATATGTAAGAATATAATAATTAAAAGATGAAGCAAAAATGAAGTATATTCAAATGAGACTAAATATCAATAAAGTATATTCAAATGAGACTAAATATCAATAAAGCAGGGGAAAAATAAAAACAGACTCCAAAATAATTCAGATAACATTGTTATTAGCCTTGTAATTTAAAATAATTATAATTATTATATTAATAAAACACGAATGAAAGTATGGACTAAATATATGAATTAGTGAATGTAATCAAATAATTGGATTCTAAACTATACTTTTAAAATTTGAAATTAAGAATTCATTGAATGTCCTTAATAGCAGGATACAGAATTATTCATCTGAAAGACTACAGAACTTAAAATTATAAAGAAAAACTGAAGAGATGGACCAAAAATGTAAAGAAAATATGCAGAAACAAGCATAGGGAAGCTATGAAATACAAGAGAAGGATTTAAGTTTAAATGGAATTCCTGATTGAAATAAAAGATTGAGGCAGAAGAAATATTCAAAAAGATAATGTCTAATTTTCAAAACTTAAGAAAGACTAACCCACAAAATTAAGAAGCTTGAACTGCTCCTTAAGGAAAAGATTAAAAAGTTTCACATAGATGTATGATAATCAAACTTCCTATAAAAATGAAGACAAAAACCTTTAAAAAGACAATATTTTTACACTAACAATAAGTCTTTGACTCACTTTTCAAAAGAAACTATAGATGTCAAAAGTCAAAGGAAATACACTTTAAATTAAAAGAATAATATAACCTAGAATT